>JXSR01S001489.1:69805-117999 GCA_000969725.1 Ophiothrix spiculata
AGTATATCATCTAGAGCCTTCCAGTTCATGTTGACATTGGTCAAGACAGATGTCACATGGGCTGTATCTTTGGCTTTCTTGTCTTTGACAAGCTCGTCACCAAGTTGATGAATTCTCTTCAGATTAGGTTTGTAACTGTCAAACAGGTGACGGTAATCCTAACAACAGAAAAGAGCAAAGAAATGCATTTTTATTATTCTATGAAATCATCCCTCATAAAATGTTTCTGGAATTCTTTGATTGGTGTTTTTTCTCAATGTGGTAAAAATAAGTTGCATTAAGAATTTGTAGAATGCAGTCAGTTCAAGGTACGGTAGCGCTTTTAAACTTTTCAGAACTGCCAAAACAAGATTATAAGTATTTGTTTAATTTCAACTATAAAAAATTCACAATTTTGATCTTTGAGAGAAACTGAACCATTCTGCCATTGTTTAACCAACACATAAGTTCATGGTTTTTGTTAAAAGACATTTTTCCAAAACCCATTAAAGCTTTTTTGTTGTTACAGTTGCTGTCATTTTTGTTGTTTTAACATCTTGATTGAAGATAGCTCAAGTATTATTATATACACATACCATTTGTTCGTTCAGTTTTTATGAAAAAAAATGAAAAAAGAAAGAAATAGGAATGATCTAATCAGTGTCTCACATACCTGGAGTTTATTGCCAAAATCAGGCAATGGAAGCCTACTGATCTCCTTTGATTCCAGTGTGTTCAATGCCGGCAGAGCCCAGTCTTCAAGCTTCTCTACTTCATTCTCAAATTCATTCAGCTTATCAGCCAATCTATCCAGGTAATCACCATGTTCTGAGGTGGTTTGTGCCACCACTCCATACCGCTGGTTGATGTCATCAATTTTGGCTTGTAGTTGGGCAGTTTTCTTGTGTTCGCTGGGTTGGTAGGCCCTTGATTTGAGCTCGCGTTGGAGTTCTTCAACTGCTTTGTTAAGAGAGTCGACTGCAGGTTTGTGGTTGTCAATGTCTGCCATCAACAGCTGAAAAGAGCAAGCGCAAAATTTCTAAATAAATAATTAACACCTTTATATCGCCATGTACTATTTTGACACTGATCCTAATAATAAATCTATCATACCGTTGTCATAATATCCATCAAAAGTTGGGATTTTAGATGTTAAAAACAGCAATAATTTAACTTAAAGCCTGATAATTTAACCAAACCCGGGCTGATATTTGGTCAATGTCCACTGAATTTTCTACCCGGTATGATGCCGTAACACATCATAACCTCGCCGCAAGGTTATGTGACCAGGATATGAGGCACACATGCAATATGCATTGAATGTGTCTTTTCACAGCTCGAAATTCAGCTGAAATCGGGGCTGTGGTACCCCATGCTCCGTTACCTTATTTTTTGCTACGGAATAAATTGTATGCTTGATTTTGACGGAAACGAACCACTGCTAAATTTCGAGCTGCCGGAAGACAAATTCATATGCAATCATTACCCAAAATGAGACTATCATAGGTCTTTTATTTGCATAACTTTTGTATTTATTAACCTAGTTATTAGACATTCCTTGTTTAAGGTACCTTTGATGTTCATGTCAAATTTACTTATTTACTTAAAGTCATCGTGAAATAAATGATCAACTTTTATTCTCAGCATCACCCTACCTTCTGTTCTTGGACATTGTCCAGTAACGGCTCCCTCTGTACAGCAATGAGTGTTCCCTTTGTCATCTGATGGGTCTTCCTCTCAGCCTCATCCAACCATCTCAGCATGATGTCAATGCTATCCTCAACATCTGCTGAGGCGGCAAGAGCACCCTGGAGTTGATTCAGACGATCAGTGATCTGGTGTTGAAGCTCTTCATATCGCCTTGTGATATCATCTGTGGGAAGTACAAAGGCAAGTTATTTACATGCCAGTGGGGGGGGGGGGGAGATAATAAACATACGTTTGTGTGTAACAAAGTGGAAGGATATTCAATCCATTTGGACATACACAATTTCTGAATATTAGAAGTAAATTCTGCAAAATTCTGAGGCTGTTATGATGCTAACAGTTGATATATGACTGATCATAGATTAAAAGTTTAATATATGATCAGTTATATCAACTGCAAGCATCATAAAAAAGAAATAAAGACAGGACACCTGGAGACAGGGAACTCCTTATCTATTATCAGGTTGAGGTGTGCAATCATTTTCAAAAGAGGAGCTTGGAAATGATCAATGGTTTCTTAAAGTGTACTTTTAAGCTTCTGGCACCCTTAAATTACAACAATGGACCCTTTCAAGCCAAGATTTGCCTCAAGTGATAGACTTTCAAAAGAATTGACTTGATAAAATAGGAACTTCTGAGCAGAGATCTTGAGCACCACACGTCTCCACCCACTAATTTTGTGTCCTTGTCTGAAACCAATACTTACCAACATTCCTCTGGATCTCAGGCTGCAATTCTTGCTGGACTTCAATTACTTCTCCTGCATTTTCCTTCACATTCTCAACATCTTTGAGGTGAAACATGACATCATTACGAAGAGCCTTTGGAAGCAACGCAAATTGGCAATTTTATTACACTTTTAGAAAGCAAATTTAGTTAGGTTTGAAAAGGAGGACCATCATGACTTGTTCGGACCAGTGACAGAGTTCCAATATTGCCTTGAATAACTTTTTTGGCAACAACTCTTGCAAACATCAAGTATATTCTATAGGCTTAACAAATGTATTGGGCAATTAAATGAAAATCCAGAGCACAGGACCCCATTGTGTGTAAATGCTACCCCTACCATGTATTTTTGTTAAAGCTGTGCATTAATTTTTTCTTTTGCCTATAGATCATGACCAAATTTCAACAGATTATGATTTTGACCAAACAGTCAAAAGGTGGTCTTGATTAAATTTGTATCTTATTTATGCTTCTGTATATGTTTATATCAAAAGTCACTACAATGTGCACTTCTGGGCTATACTTACAGTAAGTTTATCAATCTGTTCTTGGACCATATGCGGTTCAGTCAAACTCTCCACAGGGCGTCTGGTGATACCACTCAGTTCTCTCTCTGCCTCAGGCAACCAGTTCTTCATGGTGTCACTAGCCTTGCGGTACAGAGCGTGCCTTCCAACCAGATCTTGTAGGAAGTTGACATGTTGACTGGAGGTCACTTTGAGCTGCTCAAAGCGGTTGTTGGAGTCCGAGATGCTGTCACGGATGGCATGCGTCTCAGGATTTTCCCTGAAGGTTCGAGAGAATTCACGTGGAAGAACTGAAGCACGGAACTCGGATAAGTCTTGACGGTATATCTGTAAAACAAAGGCAAACAATGTGAGTCTATTATAATACTTATCAATTTTTTCTTAAATAATCATCTTAAAACAGTTATTACAGATTAGAGACATATCTCAGCTATGTAAAGTGTCCGATTATTTCATATCTTTATATTTCATTAAAAACAGCCTTGACCTTCTTGACTATAAAAACAGATTAAAGCTGAAATCACACTCAATGAGAACTTAGAGGGCAACACAATGCGCATGTGCACATTAGGTTTCTGAGCTCAAAACCTATATATACACATGTTTCATGTGTTTGCATTTCATTGAGAATAAAGTCAGCTAAAATGCATGTTTTTCTTAATTTATTCGCTGGGCGGCTTCAGATAATTTACCTCAATATTATAACAAAAATTGTGAATATAAGTTGAAATTTCATTAAAAATACATCACTCACTTTGTTTTAAAATCTTACTTTAGATCAGTGTATATGACTCAAGAGTTAGTAACAAGCAATTGTGCTTATGCCACTTGCATGGAAAAAATCTTTATATATTGGCTACAACTGTGCAAAAATAAAACACTAGGATAATTTCATCCTCAAAAGTCACTACCAATACTGACCTTAGCAGCGTCTAGGAATTTCTGCCCAGTGACATTCATAAATCTGAGGTCAGCACCATGTGACATGACATCTTCATTAAAGGCCTGCTGTTCCTTAAACTGGTCCTTCAGAGTCTCCAAGTCCCTTCCAACACTCCTGTTCAGTCTGTCTTGCTGTTTCTCAGCTTGCGTTATCCACGTACCAAACTCGCTCTGATCTTCAGAGAACTTCTGCAGCTCATCGACAGCTGTTTCAAGCTTGGTGTCGCGGTTTTGTGAGCGGTAGTTGATGACGCCGTATCTGGAACGGATTTCGCTTTGTAAGTTTCGTAGTTGAGATTGGCTGGATTGGTCCAATTTGGTGGCGTATTGTTTGAGCAAGCTCTCAACATCTTGGACGGTTTCAAGAATGGGTTGTTGATGGTCTCTGATTTCATCATTAAGAACCTGCAGTTAGAAGAATTAATCAAAAAACTTAATACATTCCTTATTTTGATGGTAAAAGAAAAGAATGTCTTAATTGGTCATTTGGAATGAATTTAGTTAAGCATCTGATTATTTTTGAATTCTGTATTGTTACATTAATAGAGTTCAGTCTATTAAGGCCTAAAAAATTAATGTTTGTTTGGCATAACATAGAAATAAATTAGGAAAGGTAGGTAGGTTTTTTATTTACTTATTTATTTAGATTTTCAGAAAAAAACATCCAGGCTAGTTTTGTCTCTCTTTGCATTAATTTTTCAAAAGCATCCAATTCACTAAATTTTGATGCTCTTTCTAACCCTAATTTTTAATTTGACAAGAAAATTAAGATTGGTCAGGTTATGCCAATCAAACTACTTTTTAGGCCTAATTATCATGATAAGCATCAACAAAATGTAAACGGACCTTTCTGTGCACCTCAGAGTGAGATAATTAGTTTGAATCCATTTCATATCAAAACATTCCAAAGACTATCTCATTTCCGTTGGCTGACATTGTGTGCATTTTATCTACTTAATGCCTACGCTTCCTAGAACCTATATCTATGGTAATGATAATTTAGATAATGATCTGCCCCCATTATCAATCACCACAAAATCAATTTTCAGTACTGGTATGAACTATCTTTACACTATTATTTTTAGAAATAATTCTGAATTATCAAGTTTTCAGGTTTAATGACAACAATCCAAGTAAACCAAGTAACTAACTTTACTAATATTTATTTATCACTCAATAATCTTACTCAAACTTTGAAAATATCCAAAAAGACACAATTCGTCACGTGAGTGCAAGAATCATTGTATCTGCAATGGCTGCCATTATGTTATATTTGTCTAATACTTTGTCACTAGAATGTGAAAAATCCCTCGAAATTTATATCCTATATGTCAGTGGCTCTTGAAATGGTTCTTCAGATGATGCTGTCACCTCAAGACCATTTCAAGAGCCACTGACCCAAGACCAGACATTGTAACCTGGGTGCAATACAAATTTATGAAAAATGGCAGCTATTGCATTCACATGATGATCTGCCATGATGTTGCATCTAAGACTTATTAAGTTACACGCCACTCATATCAGTGGCAGTGGCATGTGCCACTTCTCATCATGGTGGCATTTCCCTGAATGGCAAGAGGTGGATAACAAAATACCACAGTGGCATCTCAGTGGCATCTGTCACTGATATGCTGAGTGCATAATATACCTGTGTACATTTAGCATTTTAGATACTTTGATTTCAAATAGCTTAGCTTATTTGTTACATTTCTATTATGTTTTCCAAATTAAGATAGAATGTCATATCAAATATTTACATCAATTTGTATTATTCATGCAGATTTTCTAACCAGTTGGAAAGCTCATGCAATTAAGGTCATGCAAACTCATAAATATAGGGAGGTACAATAGTTATTTGTATTCTTGAGAAAAGCAACACACCATAAATAATTACACTCAAATTGATGAATAAATAATTGAAAAACAAAAGCTTTCGATTAAATCTCAAACCATAACATTGAATAAATAATTTCTCACGCAAAACAAGAAATGAAATCTCAATCAAAGAAGAAAGTAACCTTTTATAAAAACAAAAATGGGTCCTATTGTAAAATGCTTCTCTGTATACAGGGTGTATCAAAAAGAAGTTTACAGTGATTAAAGTGACCCCATTTCATAAAGTATGATACATTCTCTAAAGTTGCTTTTAATTTTAAGTAGAAGAGACCATTATCTTTCCATAACAGAAAAAAAATACAGATATGCGACAACCAGAACGAAAATTATGGTCAATTTTGTAAATTGTAAATAAAACTGGTTGCGCAAAGTCAATAAAAATAATGACAGATCCTTATGTGTTTTCCCTTTTTACAAAGACTAGAGAACTTTAACATTACCTGCATGTCATTTGGGGCTTTGTTAAGAAAGTGCGACACTTTTTGGCAATTAGTTTTAAACATTGATCAAAAGATGTCCACCAATTCGTTAATATCTTTGGCTTAAACTAACCCTTATGGAAGAGACCTTAGGACATCAAACCAAGTGATATTGGTAAATCATTACTGATGCCTCAACAGTTGTGAATTTAAGTATCTAGGGAAGTTGTTTTCTTTAATGTGTGGACAGTGAAATAGCCTTGTAAATGCAGTGATAAAAATGGCAGACAATGGTCAAATATCGAAAGTTTATTCAAACTGTAATTACAAGGCAAAAATGGATTGGATTTAGCCTCCAAACTTCTGAAGTTATTTGTTTTGTGTTATTTAATCTTCTTATTAGCTAAAAGATGTTAACTTTGGTCAAAACTGTAAGTGTGGAACCAGGTAATCTTTGCACAGCTGATTTTATTTACAATTTACAAAATTGACCATAATTTTCGTTTCGGTTGTCGTACGACTATATTTTTTTTCTGTTATGGAAAGATAATGGTCTCTTCTACTTAAAATTAAATCAAATTTAAAGAATGTATCATACTTTTTGAAATGGGGTCACTTTAATCTCTGTAAACTTCTTTTTGATACGCCCTGTATTATTTTCATTTCAAAAGAAACCAAACAATTAGTTTAGTTTGCATCAGTCAGGAAATGTTGTATCATTTGAATGTGAATCCAGATTATCACATATTATCTGGTAAATAGCTTTACTTTTCAAAGAGGCAACACATGAATTCCTTTATATGGCATCATGTATGAGGAGCCACACACATTGTTGTTTGTTTTGTCCTTATTATTTTTTACGTTATTTGTTTGGCAACATAAATTTATCATGCAAAAAGATAAACAAAATTATTTACAAATAGGGCCAAACTATACTCAACACAAATTTGTTGCTACCAAACATTTGATTGTGACATCACCAAATAAATCTAACATTTGATGCAATGTAAATGGTGATTCAATTAAATACATGTGAAATTTTGCGTGATGTTTAATCTGTTTTTAACTCGGCGGTAAAGTTATTCTACTTAGAAGCATACATCAGTTTTACGTCATGATCAAATGTTTGATAGTGAAAAATTTATGTGGACGCCGAGTAAAGTTCAACCTTATCAGCTTATCAGAACCGAAATTCAACCTTTTACAGCTAAATATTTGTATTAACGTCAAATAATTTGATTAATACACAAAATACTTCTTGATTTTTTTAAAATTATGAATGGACTTGTTTTAAATTGACAATATTTAGGTCAAGGTAAAACCAAATCTGAACTTATCAGTACACTACAAATATGACAAGACTTCATGAATCTACCTGAAATTTTTTCAATAATATATAATTGACATGCCACCCATATATAATACTCAGAAAAGAAAAAAATTTCAATGATTTTCAGAAGGACAGACAATGTCTCTTCTTTTTTATTGTTTGATAAGGAAATAGCTTTATAAGCAATCACCATGTTTCTATAGGAAAGAACTGAAACTGTATAACATGCCCAAAATTGGAATTCTTCAAAAGAAATATTTACAACATTTTAACCTTTAATTAACCCCAGAGACTTGCATGGTCCATCTCCCAGAACATTGTTAAATTTTATACAGAAAATGCCAGAAATGCTCTTTCCTCTACAAACATGTTGAATGAGTTGATTTATACTAAATGTATGTTCAGGCTAAGCTGCATGTACATACTATATCTGAAACATGATTGTTTAAATTGTGAGCTATACAACTTTTAATGATATTGAAAACATATTACTCAAAAAAAAAAATTCTAACATAAAAACTGCATGTTTTAAGCTAAGCTTTATGTTGGCATGAATCAAAATAAATTTTGTATGACATTTGATTCAAAAGCATTCAAACTGAATGTTAAAATCTGCATTTATGGAAAATAAACTGATAATCTATGATCTGCTGATGTCAGGAAATAGTTAACTAGCTGATGTGAATATTTATCACAACAGTGAAATGATCACAAATGCATTGCAATATGACAACATGTAGTTGCAAAAAGAAGAATCTTCTCGTTTTTTCCCGACGACTTTAAATTGACCTGCAATAACAAAAACCCTATGCTCAAAATGCCCTATTGCCATCCCTAAACCTAACCCAAACCCGGGACCCAAACCCTAAATCTAACTTCAATAACTGACCCTAAAACCAAATCCTAACCATATTTTATGGAAAAAATTTGATCATCGGTAAAAAACAGGCATTCTTCTTATTGCCATGTCACTTTGCGTATCAATTTAGTAATTTCTTCACTATTTCAGTGCGTTAAATATAATTCTATTATATAACTGAAAAAAGTAGATGGAACTTTGTTGGTAGAATGTTTCATAAATATTTATGAATTACTAAATTGTAAAAAAATTTAACAAATCTTACTACAAATTCTTTAAAACTTTTCTAAACATGCTAACGTCAGTAGTTATTTTTCATTAAGGTTTCCACTACAAATAGTAAATAAACATCGATAACTTGGCTGATAAACACATGCATAATGGAAAAATAAGTGTATAAAACAGACAAACAGACAGACAAAATGGAAAATGATGGGTCAAAATTGAAAAGATAAGATAGCCTTACTGTGTGGGATTCATGTATCCGCTCCAGGTCCTGACAAATAACATGTGCAGTGATTAAAACATACATATGATAAGCTTATTTCCTAGAATTTTGATTAACAATCAGTGACATCAAAAGAGTAATTTGCTAATGTAATAAAAGTGAACAAATTATTCTTAACTAAGACCATTATTTTGAAAGGCAGCATTACATCTACCAATTAGGTGTTAAAAACTTATGTGAAGCTAAGGTGCAGAATTCAGCTCAATTTATCCCCAAAGTACAAACTTCAGAACTATATTTGAAATAATTTATAAAATGATTGACCAAATTTTACTTAAAAGTGCATATTTTTAAAAGTTTGAAATATCAAGATTTTCAATCCTCTGAAAGAGGAGATTTTTCTCAATATTATGAAAATATATCAATTCTCATTTCTGTCAGAAGTGCATGATCCAGCTGAGTACGTCTCTGGAGTGCTTGCTCCGATTCTTCTTGAGGTTGTTCAGATCCAAGCCGTCTCTCAGCCTGCTGGATCCAATCTAGATGTTCTTGTAGACTCATCAGAGCTTCTTTCACTTTGTCCTCAATTGTCATCTGTTAGATAATTTCAATCAAAATCGTGTCATTTTTTTATTTTAAGTTAACAGTTAATAAGCAAATTGTATATTTTTGTGAGACATAACACTTCAATAACATTTCTACAATTAAATACATAAGGGAAAGGGCACAAATTAAATGATCTGAGGATCAACTTTAAAAAAAAAAATAATAAAGGTTATACAGAATTATCCTTGTTAGTGTGTTTTAGATTTATTCTTGGGATAGATTTTATGCTATTAGTTTGAGTGTGTATAGTGATATAACAAGCCTCAGGTTTTCCTTAAGAGAGCAGCAGACCCATCGGAACCACTGGTTGTGGCCAGCTGCTATTGGTCGGAACAATGGCAATAGCCTAGATCAGCAAGGTCAGCCACAGGTTGAGTTTTGAAGTGACCCCTCATAGACATTCTGTTTGTTTTGTTAATGTCAAAAATTCTTAAAAGCTTCAGAAGCTTTTTTATGTAAGGCATCTGAACTACTAACATCAAAATCTCATTAATATCAAATCATTGCTAATATAATAGATGTAACTATTATACGCTGAACAAAAATTTCATGAACAATGTAAACAAAAATACAAGACTGGGATTGCATTTACAAACAATGGTTCTGCACTCTGAATTCTTGTTTCCACTGTCCAAAAAAATTTGTCACCCTAAAAGAAACACACACATACCGTTTCATCCCTGTCTCTCTTCAATTTATCCAATCTATCTTGTGCATGCTTCAGCCAGTCCATTGATCTTCCAAGAAGACGTTCATAATTGGTCCTCAACTCGCCTACATTCTGTTGCAACTCTAGCTGAAGTTCCGGAGTAAGCTTATCCTTGGTGTTACGCAAGAACTGCTCTGCATGGACAGTGTTATCAGATACTGGGACTTTCTTGGAGGAGATATCATCACAAAGTCGTTTGAATTCTTCAATTTGACTCTCCAACGGCTCAATGTCGCTGCTCTTGGGTTGCAATTGATCAAGCTCCTTTTCAGTCTTACCAGCCCAGTCTATGAGATCAAACACTCCACCGCATCTTTCCATAAATTGCAGCATCAATTCCAGATCTTCCAATCTCTCCTTGATGAGCCAGATGAGGTGCTCGTATCTTTTCTTGACCTCGTCAACCTGTCTATCGGCTTCTGTGTAGCGATCTTCAATGAATCTTGGCTCCTCGTAGGTCTTGCGATCCAGTGGTTTGGTGGTGTCAAGATCAGATGATCTGTTGTGAGGTCTGGTTGCAATATTTTGTTCTGTTTCATTGATGAGTTTGTCAAAGATGGCACCCAGGCGAGCATTATCATCTGTTTTTGGTTTGTAGTCTTTAACTTCACCTTGGAAAGGCTGAAAAGCAAAAAAAAAATCAAAAGTTAGAAACTTATGTGAAAAAGTATTAGGAATATTACAACAAACTGAACCAAATGAACGGTATTTCAGTATAAAGACTTATCATTTATAAAAACAAGTCTGGGAGGTGATCATTCAGAAAAGTTTAAAAATCAATATATTTATATGAAATTTAAAAAAAAAATCACTTGACACAACTTGACATAGTTGATAAAAAAAATTTTTTGAATTTTGACAAAGTTTGAAGATATATTTTTACCCACAAAAATAAGTATATCACTACTAGTACCTTTTGAATTCAGTATGTTTACACTACTTAAAGGTAGATGCGACCACATTCTCATCCTGTGGGCTCAACCAAAAGTAGTTACTTTTTTTGATGTCAATTAAAGCCCATATTTTTCTGATTATAAATCCAATATTTCACCTCCATGTTCTTTATACTTTGTAGATATGAAATAAATTGTAAAATAAATTTGTACACCTATTTTCCATTTCTTACGTATTTACATAACAGCCCCTCTCCAGAAATGCATGCTTTCTTTTGTCTTTGAAGACTAAACAAGAGTAACAAAATGGTTGAACCTCACAAAATGCTTTTCAAAGTCCAAGGTCTATTAATTAAAAGCTAATTATATATATGTTACAATAGGAGCTACATCGTAAAAGTTCCATTCTTCAAAGTCTCATATATTCAATTTTCTATTTTCAGCTAGCTCACCTTAGATTCTTCAATTTGACTTTGGAGCATCTTAATATCTCTACCGACAGCATGCATATGATCAAGTCTTCTCTCCATACTGCTCATCCAGCTGCTACAGTCCTTGTAGGATGCGTTGAATTTCTGAGACGCGGCTTGCTTCTCTTGGAATTGTTTGTTTCTGTCAACAAAAAGAAATAAAAATTGAATATTTTCTTCCTTCTTCCTTTATCCTCTTTTATATGGTAGCCTAAATTCCCATTATTTCCTCTACAATATATATACTGGAAAAATGGTAGCCCCAGCAGCCTAGCTGTGAAAGTTTATTTAATGCCAGCTACTATGCCTTGAAAACTAAACGAAATTGTGGCCATGTTAAACTAAAATTTGAATGAAGCCATTATGTTCATTGAATTCCTTTAGACCAAAACTTCAGATGAACACTTATGCTGTATTTACTGTTCCCTTACTAAACAGAATTACATACTGCATTAACAAATTTAAGAGAATTGATTAGTGTAAACCCGATGACATATGATATTCCAAACAGTTACCACCAACTTCCGTAAAATCCGTAAAAAGTTCTTTTAAAAAAGAATACTTACAGACTTGAAATACTATTTATGGGTTTGAAAGACCATTTACAGCTGCATCATTTACTTTGCATGAAAAGCAGGTTTCACACACAAAATTATGGCGCATCAAATTCAAATGCATAAGCTATAACAAGTATTATCATAACGTGTGCACTCATGATAATCATTGTTTGAACAGGGTTTTATTCAGATGTGGAGTAGAACAGGTATTTACACTTTTCAATTCACAAAACTGAAATTTGTATAAAAATGCATCTCATATACTGTACCTCTTTGCAAGTGATGTGTTCAAACAATCCCAGTTAAGTTCTACATTAGTCACCATAAGCTTAATCTCTGATACATCAGTGGATTTAGGGTGCTTCACCAGCTCATCTGCGACTTCATGAATCTGTTGGTACAGAGGGCGCTTTCTGTCCATCTGAGTCTCGTAGGTCTGTAATGAAGCATAACCACAAAATATAATTTACTGAATATATGTTCCTGAATACTTATACAAACAGCACAATATAAGCTGAGAAAGAACATAGTTCACAAATAATATTCAAATCTTGGGGTATATAACCTCTACTATTACTTTCAAATAAATTTCGGACACAAACATAATTTCTGCCCGCCGCCACCGCGTATCCAAGTTGTGACAAGAACGGAACCCTTAAAAGCGTTGTGTTTCGCGCAAAATGCACATGCAATTGTGTTACACCAGGCTCTTAGCTTTTGTGTCCGAAAAGTATTTGAAACAACAATAACACGGAAGTATATATCCAGTACTGATGCTCTCTTGGAATATATGCTTGAATAAAATTTGAAAACCCTCCCCCCCCAAAAAAAAAGTCCTGAACATTGCTTAACACAGTTAGCAGTTGAAAACAACAAGCAAAATTGAATAAAAACTTACCCTTAATTGATCATTGATAGTGTTCAGTTCCTGCTGCATGAATTCTTTAATCTCAACTTTGTCAAGCACAGGCAAGATCCAGTCTTCCAATTCGTCACAGAGTCGCTCAAAGTCATCCAGACGGGCTTTCAAGCTACTTAGCTGTTCTTTGTGTGTTTTGGAGGTATCAGTGACCTAAAGAGACAAAAAAAAGCACATTTATTGACAATATTGCTAGACAATACACAAGAAAACAGCATTGAAACATAAGAATCATACAAATCCAATTTTAACATCCAAAGGTAACATCTTCACTTTTAATTCTATTCCATCTAATATCATCATCATCATTTTTCTAACATGAAGTCTTAGAAATGATGACATCAAACATAATAATTCTCTGTATTAACAAGATCTCCCAAATTCAAACCTTGCAAAAAGAAATAAATATATCATTTTTTTCAGGGCTCCCAGCATTTTAAGAAAATGAAATTTTCTGATTTTCCCTGATGAAGGTTCAAAATTGATCCATGATAATTATTTTTACGAAAAAACACAAAAACAGGTTACTTTTCAAGTCCTATGACCACGCATATAAATCTCAAAGTATGGAGACCTGACACACCAGGAAATATGAGTCTGACTGACAACTTTTGATTTTTGGGCCAACCAAAATTCTCAGACTTTTCCCTGATTTTGATGCATTTTTATCAAATTCCCTGATTGGAAAAAAGTAAAATTATTCTCCCTGATGGGCTGGGAATTTCCCTGTAATTTTGGTCACACACAGAACAAACTAAGCTAAATTTCATATAAAAAGGCCACTTACTTGCGACATCCGAGACTGTAGACTCTCCACTCTGGTCTGTAAGATGGTAGCTTCTTCGGGCATACAATGTTGCATCATCTCTGTAGCGGCTGTGATGGCTTGCTCTATCACAGGTCTCTTGCCTTGGATGTCTTCATTTACCATCTACAAGATGGGAAAGAAATGAACAAATAGAAAGAAAAAAATCAAAATATGAAAGAAGTTATTGCTCATTACTACTGATATAGAAAGTAATTTCAATATCATGCAGACCTGAAACGAAGTTGTCAAGAAAAGAGCTGAAAACTGTTAAAATTTGCACTTAAGAACTGAAATTAGGCTGATTTAACCAGAAGAATGCTGAAAAAGTGTGATAAAAAGTGTTAAAATGAAAAGTTTCAGGTCTGATTATGGTTATTGATCTGGGTCAACAATAATTTTTCTTGTCATTTTGGATGGTACCTGCATCTGTAAAGTACTTTCTTTTCTAAATTTACAAGACATTAGGCTCATCCCTCTCTACAGACATATCACACAAACAGTTAATGGCTTACCGCTCCTTCATTGATCTGATCTTGCATCGGTCCTTTCTTGACCACTACGACTTGACCTCTATCCATCATCTGGACATTGGTTTCCACCTGGCTCAGCCAGCTGTCACATTCCTTCAGCTTGTTCTCCAGATCCAAGGACTGATGGAGGGCATCTTGCAGGATGCGATCACGCTTGTTGAGTTGGGCTTCCAGGGCATTGTACCGATCAGTGATGTCATCTGGCAATTTAAAAGAATTGACTTTAAATAACAAGTTCTGGAAATGGTATACTTTAGATCCAATCAAGAATTTAACCCTAACCCTACACCAAACTCTAATCCAATCCTAACCCAATCCCTAACCTTAAATTGTTGGATGGGACCAAAAGTATACTTGGTTCCACTGATTTGTAGCTGTTTTTGAACCTGATTTTCATTTTTAAGACGCAAAATCATTTTAAGAGTAGCATCATTTTGAAAAAGAGGGAGGCGCCAGCCGGTGGTGTCCCATCTAAATCCACTCCTGTTAATAACAAAATACTTGTGAATTTTTTTAAACCATCCAAGAATGAATCATGAACTGAGTTTGGCTCATAAGTGTACCATTGATAACCACAACAAAAGCATATGAATATTAAAGTAAGACATGGTATGACATGAGAAATTGTTCATATGTGACCCGTCATATCGAAAGGTACCTTAATACCGGCATAGTAAATTACGAGATACAGGCCATTGAAGCTGAGCATAGTCAAAAATCACATCAAAGGTCAAATTTCTAATTTCATCAGAAACGTTATCTTTGAAGTGTATTCTATCATATTAAACAGGTTCCAACATCCAAAACATAAGACAACTGTTTTAAAAACCGAGATAAAAATCCTTTCTCCATTCACGTTTAACCAGTACAGAAACTTTAAACTTGATTTTCTCAGAACTCGGAATCAGCCCGATACCTTTTACCAATTTGGATGTAACTTTGTAATCAAACATCCAATAACCAAAAGCAAGGTGTAATTTTAAAGCTTAAAATATAATCTTTCAGATGAGACCAAAAAATCAATTTTAATTTTGCCGACCTTAAGGTACCTTTTGATATGACGGGTCACATATTTTCTTACCAGAAGTGGATCCAATTGTGGATGACAAACTTGGTTGTTCAACACATAATTTCTTCCCCATATCATCAACACCATCCACATCCTTCCGGTGCTTGCTAACGTCCTTCTTGAAGTTGTTCAGATCCTTAATTTGTTGTCGAATAGTCTCCGTTTCAGCTGACACTGGTTCTCTTAGAAGATCTGACAATGACCTGTTTGCATCAAGTAACCAATCATTGGTGCTATCAACAGACCGGATGTAGTTGCGATGAAGCTCCATCAAGCGTTGAAGTTTGCGGCCTTGATCAAACACGTCTGTTTTGAGTTTAGCATATCGGTCGTTAAGATCCTTCAGTTTGGTCTTCAAAAGATTACTGTCTGGGTTCTCTGTGAAAGATCGCAAGAATGTGCGAGTCATCACAGTCTGTCTGAATTCAGCAATAAAGACTCGGTATACTCTGGCAGAATCTAAAAATTTCTGCGAGGATGTGTTCATGAGACTCAGATCAGCTGAATGCATAACAACATCATCTTGGAAGTCTTGATGGTGCTCAACTTGTTTGGCCAAAGTCTGAATATCAGATGAGATATTTCTCACGATGGAATCAAGTTCTTGCTCAGCATTCCTAAGCCATGTTTCAAACTCTCCAAAGTTATTTTCAATCTTATCGAGATCTTCCACAGCAAAGTTGATCTTATGTGTACGGTCAGTGGAGTGATTACGCAGACGCTCATTGCGAGATTTCAACTCATTGACTCCTTCTCTTAGCTGGCGCTGTTCCTCGGAGCCAAGTTTCTGACCTTTACCGGCTAGCAGTTGGTTAGCACTCTGGATGACTTGCTGAATATCATCTTGGTGGTCAGTGATTTCTTCATTGACACCCTGTTATAATGACAACAAACACACAGTATTATTGAAACTTGAATCCAAATGTTAAGTGACAACACTTGAGTGTAAAGTGTTCTTACTTTTCAATGTCTAACATTTACAGAACCTTGAAACTTTGTCTTTAATATATTTGTATCTCATTTACTTATTATTAAAAAATTGCAGAGATCAACAGAGCGGCGAAGTAGAATTTGGACATGGCATGTCCGGCTGTTTTGAATTCTTAATAATTGATTGTATCTCTAAAATGGAATAAGAAGAATTATGATAGCTGAAATGCAAATTCAATTCTTTGAAATAAATGCTCCATCATACAGATAAATTGAACTCACAAGAAAAAAAAATCTTGAAAATATTTAGTTTTTTTAAAAGCCTATTGTTATTTTTGTTCAGAAACAGTTTCTCTGTCCATTATTTGAAAAATGATAAAATCTCGCTATATCTTTAAAAATTAAAAGGCTGAGTACTACTACTGATCAAATTGACCCAGTTTGTATATGAAAATCACCAAACGTGATCGACCAGCTTTGATCAATTTTTTAGTCAAAATCCCCTAAGCCAATACTGACCTTTTGCGTATAATTTTGTGAGCCAATCTCATCAATGTCTTCACTGAATGGTTGCTGGGTTGACAGGGTTTCTTCTGTTTGACGTACCCATTCCAACATGTCTTGAAGAGATCTCATTACATCGGAAAATTCTGTGTTCAGCACGCTCTGTTTAAAAAAGAAAAAAAAAAACAATCAGTTGAGCTGGCATGATCCATAGATTAAAGTAAGATGGGAAACAGGACTATTTGCAATCTAAAGATTTGGCTAAGTTAAGAGATTACGCCTTATGCTGTGCGTGTACATAGTGACTCGGCTCTGCATTCTGGTCGTGCGCTACAATGAAAGATAAATAAGCACATGAAAGTAATTACAATCATCTAAAATTTGTCAAAATGGTTTATTTTCTGTGACACCTAAAATTTGTCAGAATGGTTCATTTTTTGTGACATATTTTATAACATTCTATTAATGTAACACTGGAATCGATCACATATTACTGAAGTGCATTTTGTGAGCCAAATGAGATCAATTTAAATGTGCACATGCTAAATTGTGCTACAAATGGTGTTGTTGATTTTGGACATCTATATCTAGAATTTTCCTTCATTTACTGAACGGAACGAAAGAGTAACTCTCAGCACTGCAATCCCTCTCTTGCATCAAAAAAATTCACACTTCTGCAACAAATCTTCCTACCTCTTCTTGTTTTTCAACTTGCATAGCAACAATCTGTGTTTCCGTTTCCTTGACGACCTGTTCCAAGATGACCCAGATCTGGTCCAGATAACGTCTCAGATTATTGATCAATTGTTGCATCTCTTCAATTTGACTGGTGCTGAGCT
Source organism: Ophiothrix spiculata (assembly GCA_000969725.1). Taxonomy (NCBI): domain Eukaryota; kingdom Metazoa; phylum Echinodermata; class Ophiuroidea; order Amphilepidida; family Ophiotrichidae; genus Ophiothrix; species Ophiothrix spiculata. Next base: position 87,473 of record JXSR01S001489.1, read on the forward strand.
TGCTACGATTGATGCGCAGGAAAGCCTCGGCGTCGCCAATGATGTCTTGAATCACGCTACGTCTCTCAGCTACCATGCTTTGGATGTTCTGTAAATAGGATTGTAGAAAAGATGATTATCGATATCAAAGTGTAGGTTGGGCTGTGATCAAAACTTGAATCTAATCCTTACTTAAATTCAGACCTGAAACTGGCTCATAGTGAAAAAGGAGGAAAATGCTCAAAGAAGATGAAAAACAGCATGAAATTTGGGTAAAAAGGCTCAAAAAGGGCTGAATATAAAAGAAAGTGCGTAAATTTGAGCAATAAAAAAAGACAAAATCAGCTGAAAAGAGGACAAGTTTCAGGTCTGTAAATTGATTGGCAAGCAAGGAATGTAAGACACAAAAATGTATACTTTTACAAGTCACACTTCACTTTATAAATTGTAAAAAATATAAATTCCATCAATAACAAATCCTTGACCCATAGAACAATAGACAAACAATAAAAATAAAGTGATTTTTGAACATGAACAGAAATGCTTTCAAACAATCTTTGTGGAATGTTGACAAAGTGTATACGCCAACACTGTTATGACTAAAAATAACTATTTCATCTCAACTATCAAAAATGTTGAAAAATCTAAAGTTTGATTGGTCAAAATGAATTTTCCCTAACTTAATAAACCGATCAAGTTGAAGGTAACATTTTATAGATACAACCCCTTTCTGAGACTGATTTTAATTGGTTATACAAATGAGAATCTAATGTTATCAACCAATCAGGTTTGATGTTACTTGGTAAGTACCTTCATGTCATCAATCTCCTTGTTAAGCGAGTCCAAGTCATGTGATGCAGCCCGTCTCTGATTGATCTCAGTGTCCATGTTATGAACCCATTCTTCCGTCTCTGTCAGTCTTCCAATCAGAGTATGGTACTCCTGGAGTAGTTCTAGTCTCTCCATACGATCATTGACTCTTTGGTTTAGGTCACTGTACTGTGATCTAGTACTGTCTACTTCATCACGCACTGGTGAGGGCTCTGTTCAAAGAAATGAAATAATAATTTAAAAAATAATTCATCTAAAATAATTTCATTATCATTCTATACCAATTTGTGGCTTAATCTGAAGAAAAGCGACAGATCTCAGCAAAATCTGGTCTAAAATACAGACTCATTTACTTGTGTTTGATATAATTTTGAGTATAGAGAATCTAATCAGCATTGATCTGCTAGAATTGGTCTTTTAAAAGATAAGTCTTGGTACGCATGCAGTAGACAATTTCACACATTGCTAAACCTCCATGTCCACCATTACTGGGGGTCAATCACTTGATGTAACACAACTTGGTGAACAAGTAGCAAATTTAAAGTCAAATTTCATCTACATTATATCAAGTTCAGTTTGATTTGAAATTTGTGCTATTTGTACCCAATAAGGGCTGTTACATTCTTTTTACAAACCAAGAACTCTAACATGATGGGAAAAATTTATCAGAAAGAAAACCTTCGAGGACTGAAAAACATTCCAAGAGCTTTTGGCTATCAATTTTGAATTATTTCTTTTCTCAACAGCAATGGTGTGAGAGTCAGGTGACAAAAAGAGCTGAAAAGCTGAAAATAGTGACAAAATTCCAAAAACTGTCTGAAAATGAATGAAAAAGCTTAAATTACAAGTCTTTTGAAGGCATTAAAAAAGCTGAAATCAGCTTAAAAGCTGAACTCTCACACCCCTGCGACATGAAAATATCGAGCTGTTTTAATCTACATCTGTATTATCTTGTTTCATCATACACTTAATGATTCCAATCATAACTACTCACCTTCAAAGATGCTCCTATCCAACTGATCGTAGGCCATCTTAGGTCTAAGCCTCTCACCGGGTTTGCGACCTTGACCCAGCAGAGTTGATTTGATATGAGGCATCACAGCAGCGGAAGACTCACACTCTTTGATGATACCATCCAGAGCATTACCCAATTGGCTGAATGTCTCCATCTGTGACTCGTGGTTAATGATCTCCTCATTGACAGGTTTGACCTCTCGGTATTGGATCTGTAGGGTCGGCAGGTCACGGGCAATAGGTTGTAGTTGGTTGACGCGTCTATCCGTGGTGTCCAGCCAGTATTTGATGTCTTTGTGGGCTGTATTATACTTGTTGGTGGCTAGCTGGCGATTCTCAAATTGTTTGTTCCTGAAAGATCAAACGGTACAATATGATGATTAATTGTACAAAACAAAATGTGATAAGCAGTTTGAGGGCACTAGTACAAGGCACAGACTTCTCAGTATTGCTCAATGTTTTACACCAACTATACTAATCTTGAAGTATGCAGCAAGCAGCCGATTAATGCACATAAGCCAATATGACCATACAGGGAAGCAAATTGTTCCGTAGTTTTCGAATTATAATCTTGCTGAATATTCATAAGGAATTATGTCAAACGTTTGTCCATGTGGTAGAAACAAAAATAGCCAAAAATAATACCAAATCATGAACAATTCATGTACAACATATATTTATACACAGGGATTTAAATTTGGTCTTTGATCCTAGTCAATTATTACTAGTCTCTTACACAATACATAACCACCAGTCCACAATGTTGTGGATTACAAGGGATATGCTATGGATTTTGCTCATAACAGAGTCTAACTGCTTGCTGCATACTTCAAGGTTTATTAAGTATAGGTGTATTTCATTAAGCTTAAGTTTACAAAGCTTGGTAAATCAGCTGATGTAGTGATGTAAGTTTGACATTTTTCTTAGCTGCAAAGAATTGTGAGGTCCTATTTTTCACAAGCATTAGCAAAATAGACACTCTGGCCTATACTGAAAAAATTGTCAAACATTTTGCAAAATCTTGATAAAACCTCCTACCTTCTTTCCAGTACATCTTCTAATGAATCCCAGTTAGCATCCACATTTTCTAAAACAGCATTGACATAGGATGTGTCATTGGCACGAGGATGACTCAGCAATTCCTCAGCAAGCTGGTGGACTTTGTTAAGTTGAGGGCGCTTGTTTTCCACTTGACGACTGACTTCCTACAAGAACAAAAATCAACAAAGAAAAACTGAAATAAGTAAAGCTGTTTAAAATATTTCAAAATCTTAAAATTCTGTAAGTTATGTAAAATGTCATAAAAAAATTAAATTTCAATTCTAATAATTTGAACATTACATCTGATATAACAGACCAATGGTTGAAAGCAATAATCATAGGAATCCACTATATGGTAATCTATAAAGACCGACGTAACTCCAGCTGAAGGTCATTAATCAATATGAGGGGTGCTCTGGCAAAATGAGAGGAAAGTCGCAAATTTCAAAATTGAGTTTATAACATATTTTAATTCTCAATGATCTCAGCTTTCGAATGATATATAAAATATCACACTTTCTTTCTTTATACTTCATTTAGAGATCGAAATCTAAAGCAGTCCACTGAATACATTGCAACAAAAGTTAGCTGCAAATCAATTTAAAAGATACTGATTACTACAGTGTGCACTTTTCGGCAAAGTTGACCTTCAAAACTTTATCTTTAGGTAAACATCAATGCATGAAGGCATTTTATATCAGAAAAGGAAATTTGACTTTTTCACCCTATGTTTAATTTAGATGCCATTTATTCAAAAAGTAGATTTGTGATTTTCCTCTCATTTTGCCAGAGCAGCCCACATGTGTCATAAAGTATTGGGGTATTGGTATATACACCAAATTTGTTGGGGCAGTAATTCACAAGAAAGATAGCATGTGTTTGTGGACATAGGTCTCACATTTGAAAAATGGGAAGACTACTTATCACTTTCTAAAACAAAAACCTTTCTGTACTTGCTACCAAAATTGGCTACACTTGGTACAGAATTTGCTTTCCAACTTACCCTGAGTCTGTTACCAACTTCTGGTAGCTCTCCCTTCATGTAAGTCTTTGATTCCAAGTTGCTGAGTAAAGGCAGCTCCCACTCCTCCAAGGCATCCACCTCTCTCTCAAACTCGGCCAACTTGTCCGTCAGGTTGCTCAGTTTGGAGCCATGGCTACTGGTCAGGTCATTCAGACTAGCGAAACGATCTGTGATACTCTGAATCTTGTGTTGAGGAATGACTTCTGATTTTCTGGCAGCATCGACGACTGATTGGACGATTGGTTTGTGGTTGTCAATGTCCTTTTGTAAGATCTGTGATAAAAATAGGATAAGAGTTTATACAATTAGGTATTCAAACATGCTACAGAGTTGTTCATCACAAAGCAGCAACGATGCATCCATGTGTCCGTATATTTGTATCGCCCAAGGTTTTCAAAGCCAACTAAGGCCAAAAAAAAAAAAAGAACTCTATCTCAGCTTCCTTAGGCCCAAAACCCTAAGCGCTAAACATAATTTTTTTTTTTCAGTCAAAAAGGCTATGCGGACGCGGAAATCTTTTTTTTTATTAAGTTTTTAGGTCACTATTTTTTTTTTGGCTGCCTTGCGGCGGAATTTCCCCCCATTTTTTTTAATCTCTCAATGTAAGTTCTAAAAATCTCTAGATGTGAGAATTAAAAGCAGAACTAGTATTACAAAAAATATCCTGAACACATATTTCTTTTATAAATTTTAAATTTGAACACCATTCTGTTCAAACCAAGCAACAGCTTATAGGCCAAACAGTAATTTATTGGACTGTAAAAACTAAAATCCAGAGTGCAGGGCCCCATTGTTTGTAAATGCAACCTCCATCCAAGATGTTTGTTTACATTATCCAATAAATTTGTTTTTTGCCTGAAGAACTCACCAAGTACTGCTCATAGTTGTCCATCAGAGGTTCTCATTGGACCTTAAAAAACCAAAATCCAGAGTGCAGGGCCCCATCGTTTGTCAATGCAACCCCTACTCTGGATTTTTGTTTACATTATCCAATACTTTTTTTATTTTGCCGACAATTTAAACAAAAATCCATGCAGAGGTTACATTTACAAACAATGGGCCCTGTACTCTAAATTATTGTTTACACTGTCCAATAAATTTTAATTTGGCCTTTAAAACTCACCATGTACTGCTCATAGTTATCCATCAGGGGTTCTCGTTTGACTTTGACCATGGTGCCTTGGTCCATCAAACGGGCTTTGTTTTCAGCCTCATCAAGCCAGCGAATTAGCAAGTCCAAATTCTCCTTCACATTTTGAGATTGTCCGAGGGTGCTGTTCAAAGCATTCAGCCTATCTTGGATATCACCTTGGAGTGCTTCATATTTTCTGACAACATCATCTACAACACAGAAAAAAATTGAAAAGTTAAAAATTTGTAAAATTACAAGAGAAATATTTTAAGTTTTCATGCAATTTGACACAAACTTTTAAAAAGATTACAAATGTTCATTAACATAATCCAGTCTAATTTTCATAAAAAAACACAGTTTTTAGAAAACTCTTGATCAAAATGTATAAATTAACGTTATCCTAACATCTGACAACAACTAAAAATTCTTAGAAATACAGAGAATTATCCATACAATATTTATTTTATCTTTTCAAGAGCAATAAATTATTCACTGTACGGTAAATTCACACGTAAACCATGGATCACCATGGGCCTTCTTAAATCAATCAAAATTAAAGATAAACTTTATAAAAAAATTAAAACCAGACCAACAGATGAAAATAAACTTTAATATACTAAATATAGAAACATTTTAAATAATCTTCTGCGCACAGCAAAAAAGAACCACGTCACTGCGGAAATTGAATCTAATATTTCAGAGTTCTGTTTGAATGGTTTGTTTAACAAAGATCTCGGAGTCTGAGTCACTATCACTGGTCGCCGTATCCAAGGTTGCTGAATTTGGCTCTGTTGGGTTCTCTGATTTTGAGGGAGACCGTAGAGCCAGTTTGCACGCACTTTTCTGAGGCATTTTAGCCAAATTTGTAGGATGAGTTGGTAAATATGATAATGAATGAAGTGTGGATGGAAAATTATGATAATTATATCATGAATCTTGGTATATGATATAATTTTTGCGAGCCTGTTTTTCTGCCACTCCTCACATCTCGGTGTTTCTAGATCGTTCTCTCGATTTGATTGATTGATTGATACTTGTTAGAGACTTGATAAGTTTGAATCTATAAAATCCTTACATGATGATGAATATCAAACCTTCTTTAGGAGGTGGTGGCTTCCACTCATGCCACACCAACAGATTATTTATAAACATTGCACAATCCCCATCCATGTTGCTTGGCAACTGGTTTTCACATAGTTAACAAAAAGAACTTTGTTTTATTGTCAAAATGTTATGAAGCAAAGCTTCCAGCTAAATCATGGTATCAAATTATTTCCTAGAAATGCCTGCCCCATTTAAGGCATCCATCACTAGCATCTTGGTTCCTTGACACCAAAGATGCTCCGGTCAATGATCACAAATAGAGTAGTACCAATTCCATTTTAATCAATCATGTAGTTGTTCATATCAGTGTCCCTTCATCATCTTTGCTATTCTAATCTACCGGATGCCACACCGTGAAAACACCCCTACACCTCCATCAATGAACTAATGGTCAATGGTACTGTTCTATTAATTGGATCCAAACATGATAATATTGATTAGACTTTGTAACTATTTATTTACCTAAATAAAATGTTCATGCTTGATATATGCAACTAGGAATATGATTTGATTCAGGCATAACATTGCCGCACCTCTATTAATCTACAATATTATCAAAGTCAACAAAAATAATATCCTGCTCGGGTCAAGGGTCCATCTATGTAAACAAAATGAAACACGCTACAGTTGTTTGTGTCTTTGTTTGTTTTGTATTACTTGGAATGTACAGATAATTAGAAACATAACAAGCATAAGAATATTCCATGCGCAAAATTTAAGCAATAAGGCAGCTATCACTTGCAATAATAGCTGCCATGGTCAGGGGAGTTCAAATCAACTGGTTAAAAAACATTTGAAATTGTAGAGAGAATTTATTTGCACTCGCAATGGGTTTTTTTAAATATGACAATAAATTCTGAAATCAAACAAATGATGGTTCTAATTTTTGAACATGAAGAAAAGAAGAAAGAGAAACTTAGGAAGTTCAGATTTAAGAGTATCAGATTGCTACTAAGAAATTTGAAAATTTAATAGAATACAGCTTAAAAAGAACTATTAGCATATACTCTCTAACTGAAAATTTAAAAATTTGCAAATAATATACAAATAAATACTGACTTGAAGATCTCTGGTTAAAACTCTGAACCTGAAGTGACTAAAAATTGCTTATTTTACTGAGGGGTGCAGCCTGACTAAGGAATTGCATTATGTCTAACTTTAACCCTGATCTAAGGTTTTATGCAACAAGAAAATCATCTTTTATCTTACCAGTAGTTCTGCCAATCTGAGATGACAACTGAGGCTGGACTTCTACCAAGTCGTCTCCTCTATCTTTGACATCCTCAACATCAGAATGATGCAGAACAACATCCTCAGAGAATTTCTATAAAGTAAACAGATCGGTTTAAAAAAGATTTAGAAGATGAAAACAACAGAATATTCCCATAAGTTACCCTGTTTTCGTCTGGTTAAAGAAACTTGTTTGTAAGAACAAATAATCTTTTACATCATACTGCTTCACACATCTCCATCTCCGCTGAATGGCACCGGAATAATGATTTTGATAACATTTAGTGATAGGATAACATAAATCCCAAGACAAAATATCTACTTTTTTAGCAATTAAAAAGCATTCCTTGTGATTTCAACGATCAATAATGGAGCTTTACGTATTGAAGTAATCCTGAAAAAAAATATTACTGACTCATCTCATGCCACATTTCCAAAAATAACTCACCTTGAGTTGGTCGATCTGTCTCTGAATCTCCTCTGGATTAGATCCAACCGGTTCTCTCATCATCTTGGCCAGACTCGTCTGAGCATCTCCAAGCCATCTGTTGGTTCCATCCAATGAGCTCTGATATCGCTGTAGTCTATCAGCTATCTCTGCAAGCTGATTGGTGAACTGGACGCTGTCTGTTTTCAGGCGGTCATAGCGGTCATTCATGTCGCTCACATGATCTCTGATAGTGTTTGATTCTGGTGTTTCATGGAAGGCACGGATGAACTCACGTGGGAGTTTGGTTGCACGGAACTCGGACAAGTCTGATCTATAGGTCTGTTAGAAAATAAAAACAAAAATAACAAATGCACAAGGAATCAATTTCTGACTTTAGAGCCTTCCTATCTGAATATCACTGACTCTTCCTCCAACAGAACAAAGCTTTAAAATGTGGAGTTTTCTAGAGTTTCTTAAATATCAGATGCTAAGAAATGGATTCAAAAAAAGAAGTCAAACAACTTGTAATTAACACTTGCAATATGTCTAATTAGATGACTGTTGAAGACCAGTGGCAACCCAAAAAGTTGCGATTGCAAATATATGTGCCCAGTACTGACTTAATTTCAAATTTGTCCATGTTTTAAAATTATTTTACACGCCTTATAATGTTCAGATCATGTAGGATAGGGCTTACCTTAGCATTATCCAAGAATTTCTGTCCAGTCATATTGATGAATTTCAAGTCACCTTTCTGATCATTAACTTCATCATTGAAGGCACGTTGCTCTGTAAGTTGGTGTCTAAGACCTTCTAGATCATCTGGCGTGCTCCTCTTGGAAGTCTCCAGTCGTCTCTCTGCCTGCTGCAACCAATTCTCAAAGTCACGGCCTTCTTCAGCATACTTCTTGAGATCGTCCAGGGCATACGTGAGACGGCTGTCTCTCTGGTGAGACTGCTTGTTGACGTCATCGTAACGTGAACGAAGGTTGTCTGCAATGTCACGGAGCTGTGCACGGTCTGGAGCACGCAGTAAGTGGCCGCTTTGGTCCAAGAAGCGATTTGTATCATTGACAGTTTTCAAAATAGGTTCTTGATGTGTAGTGATATCATCATGAAGGACCTAAAGAAAGAAATGAATTTAGAATTGTAATCATATAAGAAATCTATTTGTTTTCTTGAGGAAAATATGCTCATGTCCAAAAAGTATCAAAGAGATCAATTTAATACAAAGAAAAATTAACCTAAATTTAGGTCCAAATTTAGAGCTACAATTAACAAACCATTTGCTTCACTTCAGAATTGGATTCAAAAGGTCGATCATTAAAAGGTGGCTACAGATTTAAAAATCTGTAGCCACTAATAGATGGCTACAGAATCTGAAGATTCATTTCTTAAATTTTGAAGTGCTTAAAAGCACTTAGACCTATTTTACTAATAATTCTCGTTCTCAGAAAAAAGAAAATAAATAAAGACAATTTTGTTTTGTAATCTTTAACTGAAAAGAATCAGGGTAACATACATGTAGAAATACTGATGGCTGGCTGATAAAGATATAGACAAAACAGGTTTGTAAGATATAAGATGCAAGATCCAAATTGTCTTTGTAAGAACCTAAACATTTTTGCTCAACAAAATGGTAAAATATAACTCTATGGCATAATATCCACCAAGGCAGAATTTTTATTAACAATTCTGGACCGGGAGCAAAAATGAGCTCCTGGACCTTAAAATGGAGCCCGGTAACTAGTTTCCTGTATAAAATATTTGTCAGACCGGGAACCAAAACTAGAGAACCGTTGGGTAAATGGAGCCAGGCTCCCACTTAATATTGATTACTTACTCTATGTTCATCAACTTGTTGATCTAGTGGGACACATTCTTCACTGAGCGGTTGTTCTGATCCAAGTTTACGTTCTGCCTTGCTAATCCAATCCAACAGACTGGTGATGTCATTCTCCAAATCTTTGGCTTTTGCATTAGCTGCAGCCTGTTCAAAAATAAAAAGGAGAATGCTTGAAAATCCAATTAGAGGGCCATTTGGTAGTGATGGGAAGCCTTGGTACTTAAATGGGATGCCTGCATGACCAACTAGATTTCATTACGCAAATTAGCTAGCCTAAAATTGAAATTATTATGAGCAAGTAGACACATGAGATTTGGGTGCAGTGAACAAATATTTGTCTGTGAAAATTAAGTAAATCTGTAAAAGTGTGTTCTTGCACACCCACAGTAAAAAATATTTTATTTTTTCTATGAATTTGTGTTGTATTTGATCTTATTAATTTCCTACAAAAGCAACTTAAAAATCATTAACCTTTGTAGAAATTGATCTATAAACCATCGTAATATATTTCGTATATGCTGATGCTTTAACCTTCCAAATGTCATATGATCTAAAATAAGCACAACAGACTAAATTTAAATCTTGCACAAAGAGAGTTTACTTTTCTAAATTGCCCAATTAATTTTAAATTTGTCTGTGCACAATTATTCCACTAGTAAATGTAATTTTCACTTATTTAGCTCAATGTGACTTACAATTTCATCTTGTTCAGCTCTCATCTTTTGCAATCTGAGCTCAGCATCAGATAATTCATAGCGACACTTCCTCAGCAGCTCATCGTACCGTTCACGCAGTTCGTTACTAAGACGCTCTAGCGTATCCGATTGGTCTGGTGTGAGCCGATGGGAGTTCTTGGAGCGGAAGGTGTCCAGGGTGCGAATCATGTCATTGACTGGCTGCTTGTGGGACTCCACATCATCAACTATAGTCTGCAGATGAAAATAAAATGTGTGAAATAAGTTTTTGTTTGTTTAGAGAACAAAATATCAGATACAATATTATAGCATTTCATATTGGAAAGGCAACTGAATCTGAATAAATATTGTCAAATTTTCCAAATAGATCTACGTTGACAAATCTCCTACTTAGACTGTGCTGTTTGAGGTGCTTGATTACATCTTTCTACAATACGATACTTCATTCAGTCTATAGACAAAGCAAAAATTAATTGGACAATGAAAACAAAAATCCATGGTAAGGCTTGTACTGACAAACTATGGGAGCCTGCACACTTTATTTTGGTTTATATAGTTCAATAAATTATTGTTTGGGCTACAGAGGAATACAGGACTCTGAATCAGTAGCTTGTGAGTTAAAGCCCCACTATGGCCAAAGGGTTATGTCCTTGGGCAAGACATTTAATCTCAATTCCTTCGTCGACCCACACTATATTGAGCAGTTGTTAAGGGGACTACTATAATCAAAGTGCAGACTGAGGCTCCACAACAATCACTTACATAACTTTGAAGCAAACTGCTTGTGTGAGGTTACTATATTATTCACAAGAAGGCCCTGTATGGTAGTGATAAGCTTTATTCAATTCCTTTACCATGTTTGGCCAGATTGAATATTTCAAACATCCAATTTGAAATGAACAGTTGATCTACAGTATACCCCATAGATTTACAGGGGAGATACCAGACTTTGTACATGTACACTGGCCCATGTAATGGTGTCGTCAGCTATGAAACTCAAATTGTGGGTATTCTGGTCCACTCGGTTCCTGGCAGCCATAATCAACTAGCAAGATTCAAATAATACTTTATGCATATGATACACCAACCTGCACGCAAAGTGTGTGTGCGTGTTTTCAGTTTTCGCACATTATGACAAGATGCGATGCATTGTTATCAAAAAACCTGAATACTGCCAAGTTTGTCTCCATGCCAGACCAAAAATGGCCGCTAGTCTGGAATCTCCCGTAAAATCTAAGGTATACCCACTCCCAATTAAACCTTCTGAAGAGCCCCTGGAATGAATAGATACCCTCCTTCAAAAGTTCGGCAAATCATATGCTTTATGACCCTAACATTGTAAAAGAATAGAAACATAATTGGCCTGCTGGTATGATTGAACTTGGAAGAGTGGATAGGCAGGGTGTGATTGGCCTTTTGGAAAAAATCCAGGCTGATGTGAAAAATCCTGAAAACCAGCGTAAAATTGGTCTAGAATGACCAAGATCAGGCTCAAAACAAATAAAATTGCAGAAATTTTGAACAAAAAAAATCCTGAAATCTACACAAAAAATCCTGAAATCAGGAAAAATCCTGAAGAATCACAACTCTGGATAGGGTAAACTTCATCAGGTTTATTCTCCACTTACTCTGAAGTTGTCAATTTCCTGCTCCAATTTGTCAGGGTCGTTACTGGATGGTCTCTGCCTGTCCAGTTTAGTATCGGTGTTAGCGCACCAGGTCAATAGGTCATCAGCTTCGTCAGTGTTGACAATGAATTCTTGCATGAGTTCCAACTCATCCAGGCGATCTGTGACGTTACGGCCCAATGTGCTGTATCTCGTGTTAGATCTGTCGGTGTCTTTCTTTACTTCAGATTCTGCCAAAAACAATCATAGTTCATTGTTTCATTACTCGTTCAACATTTAATATGACAACAAATAGAATATCTTATAACAACAAAAGAGAGAAAAACAGATAAAGGGTGTATATAAGTCTTCCTGTCTGATCGTTGCATTAGATTATTTCTACTAAAATCAATATGTACACGGAACACTGCTAACACTGATCAAGACGGCAATTTAATCATTAGCTTATGCTAAGTATCTTTTTTACCAATAGAAGTTTCAGACAACATATTCAGTAAAACAGCAAAATTGTAACGAAAACAGCACAGCTGAAAATGAGTAGGTACTAAAATCTTTGCACTAGATCATCAAAATTAAACACAAGATCCAATAGCTTTATATCAACAAGAAAGGCCAGTCATTGATTGTGATATATAGAACCTTACTACAAAATTGACCACCAAACTTACCTTCTGGTGCAAATGCACTGTTCACCAACTGCTCATACGTTCTCTTCACCTTCTTAGTGACAGGTTCACCAATAGACTGAACTGAACCAATATCAGTTGATCGCTGAACCGGTCTGGCCTGGACTGGTTTTTCCACCTCCCGTCGTAGGTTCTCCAATGTCAGACTGACTTTGTTCATGTCTTCCATCTTGGGTTTCAGTTGCGACACATCAGACTGCATGGGTTGAACTTGAGTCAGCTGTTGTTGGATGCCTCTCTGGTCCCGTCCGACCGATGGCAAGTTTTCGAATCTGCGTTCTACGCTGGTCAATAGCCGAGTGAAGTCATCATTGACGGTGCTGTAACGGCGGTTTGCATCCTCCAGCTCTTCTAGTTGCTGAAGCCTGGTAAAATACAAATAAAATTAAACAAATATAAGAATTACATTATTAGTAAAAGGTATTGGAAGTCTGGTTATCTCCCCTCTGTGTCTATGGCAACACCACAGGTATACAAATTAGGAGTATTGCTGCAGGGCATATGTGTATAGTGGTATACCTATTTTCTATAGCTCAGCAGCTTTGAAAAGATGGGTCACATCCCTTTTCTACATAACTCTCATATGATGGGTTTATTTTGGGGTCTAATCTTTTTTGCCTAATCCTATTTATGACAAAGTTAGCTTAACTAGAGTAATGAATAAAGGATTCACTACTCTAGTTGAGTAATGAATAAAGGATTCCTGGGGTAGCTTAACTGTATGGCCATAATTGGCATGTCAAAGTTTTTTACAAATTCCATGACAAGAGCCATACAATGCACAAATATATTCAATGAGAGTCCCACTAAATTCACCTACCTCGTGTTAAGAATCTCCTCCAGTGTCCTCCAGTTGCTGTCCATATTGTTCATCATAGATGCAACATGGGAAGCATCCTTCACAACAGGATCTTGAATCACTTCCTCTGCTTGCTGGTGTGTGCGTTGGTATAGAGGGCGCTGGCTGTCTACTTGACGACTTGCATCCTGTATGACAAGATTGAATGGATGCATTTGGGTGGGGTTAATCTTACAGTTAGTATTACGGTTTAGAGTTATGGTTAGGGTAAAGTTTGAGACAGGACCTAAAGTATACATTTCACCCTTGTTTCTAATACATGTAAATATAGGATATTTAATAAACTAGCCCGAGTCATAAAACAAAACAACCATCATAAGGTAGGGCACGGTTCCTAATTCATGATGAAAACTATTGAGTCATACGAAATTACTTGATGCAATTGTCTTGCATCATGATGCAGAAACATATTGAGTCATGATTCAAAGATACATGTAGTAAATTGTATTGAATGATGCAGAAATTGCATCAGCGCCTCTATCATTATAATAAAGACTACTTCAAAGGAGGTATTTATGCGTTTCTCCTAACATTTTTGCATTGTGACTCAAACTACATTTTGTCATGGTTCTTGCATCAAAGCCTTCCGAATGTCGGAAGATATTCCGTCATGAATTGGGAACAAGGCCTAGCCGTGTGAATGAGGAAGTATCCTACAAAATAAACTGAATCAACACCTAGTTTTCATGTTCTAAATTTTGGTACAGTTATTAGACAGTAAATGTCTAATATTTTGTACTATGACTTGGTTGATTTAAAGTAAAATGTCCGCCGAAAACAAAGGTGAATTTTTGCCGTTCCTTACCTGTAGTTTTCTGCTGAGTTGATTGATGTCCATCTTCATCAGATCCGGAGCCTGGAGCTGTTCTACCAATGGAATGACAAAGTCATCCACGCTATCCATGGCTTCATCCACACTGATCACTTGGTTCAAGATCTTGTTCCACAGATCACCCAGCTTGGTGCTGCCATCAACAACTGTCTCGTATCGCTGGTTGATCTCATCCATTTTGTTCTGGATGACTTGCGCCATTTCAGGCGTGCAGTCGCGTAACATTAGGGTGGCGTTGCGATTTGCAGTCTCAATGCTTGGTCGATAGCTTTCAAGATCTCTGTGGAAGGCCTGAAAAGAAAGCAAACAAAGAATTGGTTTTCAACAAAGATAGATTGAACCTCAATGGCACTCCTTGTACTATTATTCACTATAAATATTGAAATGTTCGGTGTCACGTAATTAATAACTGAAAAATAATCTTGCTATGTCTTCATATGCCTCTGATCAGGGATTTTAAAAGCCAAAATCTCCTTCAGGAAAAGTAAAAAAAAAAAAAAAAAATCCTGACTGAAACATCGAACTTTACAATTGTATCCCCCGAAGGACAACACAATAATTTATTTTTGGCCTAATAAAATTTTCAAAGTGTTTAATTTAATTTTTTTTTTTTTAACCTTTTTGTTTGTGTGTGTGTGTTGAATTTTATTTACCTTCTGCCTGTTGCAGCATTCTTCCATGGGTTCACGTTTAGCAACTACCACAGTATTCTCCAGCTGGTTGAACTCGCCTTCAACCTTAGCCAGCCAGCGTAGGAGACTATCAAGGTTGTCTTGGATATCTTGGGATTGCGACAAGGCATCACGTAGGGTGTTCATACGATCAGCGATTTGACCCTGGAGGCCATTGTATTTCTCTGTGAGATCATCTGAAATGACAAATATGATATACATTATACGTCTGCTCAAAAGTGATCCAATCTGGTCACAAAAACAACCGTTTTTCCTTATTTGAAAGAAGGATCAACGTGTACAAAAATGCATTTCTTGTGGTTGATTTACAATCTGATGTTACAAGAAAACTAATGCTGCTTTCATACTCGTGTAGTTTTGCAGCTTTGTCGCTGCGTGACATATATTTTTTGGTATCTTCAGGTTGTCGTAGCGGCAAAGCTTCATGCTGCTGAGATAATCGATATCGGCAAAATTTTGTCGCACCACAAAAAATTTTCGAGTTGAAATGAATTCAACTTTCAGAGCGACATGAACAGCAAATCTGCAAAGCGACAAAACTGCAAAGCTACAAAAGTGTGAAAAAACCCAAGCGATAGAGCTACAAAGCGACAATAAGTATGAAAGCAGCATTATTTTAGAACATGTCCCAAGGTAAACTCCTTGATATTTATTGTAGAAAACTTAATTTTAGTATATTTAAAAGTAAAATAAGTAATTTGTGGGGCACAATATCTCAGGGGCAAAATGTTTGCAGGATTTATGAGAAAAATATAAGCTTTCTTGTGCTATAACAATCACAATTTTGGAGAGAAAGTGTGGAGTCAAAATGTAATCGGGTCACACGCCTTTTATGTCACAAGGTTAGACTAATACGAAAGTGGACTACTTTCCTATGTTACATAATGCATCTTTTAAAAAAAAAAGTACCCTAAATACATATTCCTAATTCTATTACAAATAATTTTATAATAAGTCTGGCAAGAAAAAAAAGAGGAAAAACTTTCACATCTTGAAATGAATGAAGCAAGATTTTCAACAAAACAATGACTAGCTACTTACACACAGTCCTGTCCACTTCAGGCTTGACCTCGGAGTGGTCTTCTACCAAGTCTCGTCCTGTGTCTCTCACCCTATCATTGTCACGCTCATGCCTCAACACATCATCATGGAAAGATTTCAATCTATCGATTTGCTGCTGGACGTACTCTGGCTCCAATCCTACTGGTTCCTTGAGCAAACGATTCAAAGTGTCGTATGCGTGTTCAAGGTAACCAGTGAAATTATCAACTGAATCACAGTAGTGCACAAGTTTGTCAAGAAGATCAGACAGAGTGTCATAATAATCGCTGCTTGATGCTTGCAAACTGTTATAGCGAGTATTCAAATCTTGAATTTTATCTCTCATCTGGTGGGATTCTGGTGCTTCTCGGAATGTGCGGCTGAACTGACGTGACATGACCTCTTCACGGAAATCTCGGAGCGCTTGACGGTATGCATCGGCAGTGCGAATGAACTTCTCTGCAGATACGTTGATCACTCTGAGATCCCCTTTATGACCGTACACATCTTCGTTGAACTCTTTCACCTGTCTGACTTGTCTCTTCAGAGAGTCCTTATCCAGTGTGATTTCATGTTTGAAGCGATCCATGGTACGTTCAGCTCCTTTTAGCCACTCTTCAAATGCACTTGTGTCTGGTTCATTATGTTCTAGTTCATCAAATGCTTGGTTGAGCTGCTTCATACGTGTCTCAGATTCACGTGCAGCAGTGTCATAACGGCTCTTCAGTGCATTGTGGCCTTCCTGAAGTTTATTTCTGACATCTGGGCTAAGATCACGGCTAGAGTTCTCCAAGAATTGTTTGGCATTGTGTACGGCTAAGAGTACTGGTTGTTGGTGGGCTAATATATCATCATTGATATCCTGTAAAGATGAGGTAAAATAGTATACACTAAGTTACTTAATATTCACTGCCTTTTTTGTCATCAAAAATGCATTCCAGCATATTGTCACTTTATAAATTCATAGCTTCAATACACTTTTCACTTTAGAGGTTTTACAATATCCCTGTTCAATAATTATTTCTGATTGCTCTTGTCTGAAGATTTTAACTTTTTAAAAATAAATCTGACCTATTATGTAGTTCATAATAGGTCGGGAGTGCCCATCACTAAGTAAATTAAATTCGGGATCCCAAATTTAATTTCACATGTATTAGTATAGGAAAGCATGTATGTGCTTTTTATTCATTTTTCAGTGGCAAAACAATTTTTTTGACAAAATAAACTTGAAAACGCTTTTAAATAGTCACATTCCTTCATATTATGCTGTTTTTACTATAAATCATTTTCATCAAAATCTAATAGTATTGCTTTAATAAATACTTCACCTTGTGTTCTCTGGTCTGTTGATCCAGTGGAGTTGTCTGCTCTGTCAATGGTTGCTCAGATCCGAGCCCATCTTCTATCTTAGCCATCCAATCAAGAAGCTGGGCCAAGTCTTCCAGTCTCTTCTTAGTTTCTTGTTCCAAAGCAGTCTGTTATCAGAAACAAAGACAACTTGTTATATTGAAATCATTTTGAATTTTACCTGGCAACAAAAGTAGATATTTGGTAAGTTTCTAGATAATGCTAGTTAAATAACCCTATGTACTTGCCCATTTAAAAAAACCTTTATAGAATTTTCTTAATTCTGAAGGATCCTTTATCAGTCGTAAATCTAAAATACGTTTATACAGACATGACCTAAGTCCTTGTGCAACTTTCTGTTTTGAACCATTTTGTAAAAAATTATCAGTAAATTCACTCAATTTATTCATGAAGATCAATCAAATATAAATGTATGAATCATATCTGGTCATTCACATACATTTAACCCATGACCCCATATGACCTACTGACCTTGGTTTTCTCCTCAGATTCCAGCTTGTTCAGCAAGTCCTTCATGGCATTATGCTTCTCAGGTGATATGACCTATGACCCTATATGACCTACTGACCTTAGTTTTCTCCTCAGATCCAGCTTGTTCAGCAAGTCCCTCATGGCATAAAGCTTCTCAAGTGACATGACCTATGAACCCATATGACCTACTGACCTTAGTTTTCTCCTCAGATTCCAGCTTGTTCAGCAAGTCCTTCATGGCATTAAGCTTCTCAAGTGATATGACCTATGAACTCATATGACCCACTGACCTTGGTTTTCTCCTCAGATTCCAGCTTGTTCAGCAAGTCCCTCATGGCATTTAGCTTCTCAAGTGACATGCCAATCAGATTCTCATAGCATTCTCTCAGTTCTCTGATGCGCTTTTGCATTTCATCCACTTGATCTGGGGTCAGCTTTTTACGATGATCATGCAAGAAATGCTCGGCATTTTGGATGGCTTCCAGCATCTGTGGTCGGTGGGATATGAGTTCTTCATGCAATCCCTGTAGGGTAAGGTAAAGCAACATTATTTTTTAACTATGCAAGAAATATCATTGAGTACTTGCAAATTTGAAATTTTCTAGCAACTGCATATATGTCTGTCAATCTAGGCTTTATAAATTGATAACACAATACCGAGGGTTTTCCTTTTCCGACAGCTATCTATTACGAGACAATATATGACATATATTGCAGCAGTGTGCAATGGACTTGGAAGCAGAATATGCTTGAAAACCACAGCACAATGTAGATGTGCGGACAAAAATATTGATATCATTCATTGTTTAAAATATCATACATTTGTGTCTGCGCTGGCATACATTACTCATAATAATGTGCATATATCCATTGTGACACCATAAATATTAGGCAAAACAGTAAATCTCATTTCAGATGACCTAGTCCCAGCACCTTCGCCCCTTACCCTATGTGACAAGATTAGGGCTGCAGAAATTCAAGGAAGTTACTGACAGAAACTTCACACAGATGTACCAGTATGTATCACTGAAAAAAACCTGAAACTTTCAAAAAATCCTGAAAATGCACGTAAATTTTGGCAAAAAAAATTAAAAAGGGCTGAAAATATATAAGAACATGTAAATTTGGAGTAAAATAAACCCTGAAATCAGGTTAAAACAGGAAAAGTGGCATCTCTGAACTTCCCAGAGGTAAGCTTAAAAAGGTAGTTTTGAGTAATTTACAAACTTTTAGAAACTTGATGTTTTATTCTCTAACTGGAGGACTCACCCTGTGTTCCTCAATCAATGCTTGCAGCGTGGCGACATCTCTGATGGTAGGAATAGGTTCCTGTAGTTTAGTCTTGACAGGCCTACTCCAGTCCAGCTGTGTCTGTAGGTCATGGTTCCTGTCGTGGTATTGACGCATCACATCAATCATCTCCTTGATGGCATCTTCACGTAGCGTAATATTCTTGCCAAGATCGTTGTAACGGTTCAGAAGACCTTTAGCTTCTCGCATTACTTCGGTATCTGTAAAGCAGAGCATTGTCAGTACTTTTATTAATTGATTTTACTAAGAGACCTTTAAAAAACTCAATCGGCGATTGACCACTCGTGCCAGGCGATTGCCATTGTTAAGAACAATAGAAACCAAACGGAACCAGCAGTCAGCCGCCAGTTGGATTTTGGAGCAGTCCCTAACAGATGTGTATTTCACAAAAACGAGCACCAATAATGTTTTGACAAGCAATGTATAATTTATAGAGCAAGTATAATTAGCAAGTAACAATTTTTATTGAAATAAAGATTGAATTGGATAGAATGTGTAGAGACGAGATTTGAGCAGTTGATCAAACAACATTTAAACACAACACCACTTGCGGCAACGAAAATTGAGTTGAGAAAAGCTGAACTTCTACAACCCGTTTGCATTTTGAGTGTGAATTCATTTGCAGTGCCGTTTGCGGTTAAAATGATTGAAAACACAACACATCGTGTTTTAAGTATGAATTCAGCTTTACAAATATCAACTGACTAATTTCTGAACAATCATACCTTCTGATACTTGGAAAGTCTGTTGTATCTCTACTACACGGCGTTCAGTACGTGCCACGTTGCCGCTAGCAACCTGTGTAGAACGCCTCCTGTTGGTGACGACCGTCTCGGCAGATTGGATAAGCGCATCGAGGGATTTACCAAGCTCAAAGGTCTCA
The DNA here is from genome assembly GCA_000969725.1 of Ophiothrix spiculata. NCBI lineage: Eukaryota > Metazoa > Echinodermata > Ophiuroidea > Amphilepidida > Ophiotrichidae > Ophiothrix > Ophiothrix spiculata. The sequence continues at coordinate 107,570 of JXSR01S001489.1, forward strand.
TCAATTCTGGGTTTGAAGTTGGTCACCTCGTGATTCAGAGGCTGTTGAAAAGAAATATGGTACATATTACGTTTGCTGTAACATGGTGATCACAATTTCTTCTAGAAGAAATGCAGTCACTTCTATTACAAATACTTGAAAGTCAACACCCAGATTCAAAATGGAAAGTTATCTGCAAATACTGTGCAAGTGGCATTCAGGTATAAAGCACAAGTGACCAAAACATTTCAAAGTATACCTGAAGCAAAGTTTGGCATATTTATTTAAAAAAAAGATAACATTATTTGGACAAATGTTTCCATTTTAAGTTATACCAAGTAAGTATGATATTCACCAAAACAACCCCATTTTTTGTTTCAAGTTGACCATGTGGATTTGCTGGTAAACCACATGGTACAAGCAACTTAAACAAGCCTCTAAATATTTTAAACAATAACAACCAGCCAGAACGATCAGTTGTGAGCAGTCAATCCCACCTTGCCATCCCACTAACTAAACAGAGTGTTGGTGACAAAAGTTTCTGTGTCATTGAACCACTGCTTTGGAACAATCTTCCTTTTAGTTTGTATTCTGCACCCAATGTGAAAGCTTTTAAAATAGTTTAAACCTATCTTTTTCCAAGAGTGTAGGTATTTTATCATGTGTTTTTTTCCCTAATGTTTTCCTGCTTATTCTTGTGTTTTTATAAAGTGTTGAAAATTTTTAAACCCAACATCTGAACTATCACAACATACAGTTTTCATATAGGGTGCAAAATTTTAAACATATTATTCTAAGAACAAAGACATACCTGCATCTGTTCAAGCTGGCTCTCCAGCATGTGTAGATCTCTAGCGATACTTGGTAACTGATCAAACTTGACCTCAGTGTTATCTAACCACATGCTGACAGCTTTCACGTTGTTGCGATATTTGTCGTTCAGTCGTACTCTCTCTTGAAGATAGTCATTACTGAAATAAATACAGAAGCAGGAGTTATGTGAGAAAGCTTTCGAACACTTTTTTCATATAGTACACCCACGTTAATGGATCAATACCAATTCTCGTGTTATAATAAGAAAATATTCATGTCATACAAAAGATTTGAAGTTTTGAACTTATTGTTGATTAGAATAAATCATCCAAATCTTGTATACAGATTGTGCCTGATCATTAATTGCTTCAGAACAAAAGATTATCAAGCAAATGTCAACGATTGACTGATAAATACATACATAATTCACCAAAAGCATAGTGGAGTGTAGTCTATTCAGTGAAAAGTTTTAAAGTGGTATTTAGACCACAGTTTTATCACATATGTCAATCAACCATTTGTTGAATTGTTAAAGGCCCTGTATAACAAATATTTTGCAATAAAACATCAAGAGAACTTGAGAAGATATTTTTTTACATCTAGATCAAAATAATTTGCCTCAATAGTAAACAAAATATATTTTTGTATGTGAGCTCATCAGACCTTGGTCTGGTTTTGGTCATAATAGATGCAGTTTAGCAGAGTCTGCCATATTTTCAGTATGCTACATCCTAAGCACAATCGCTATTGCCATAGAAACATATATATACCAGTAAGTCCTTATTACTTACAGTCTTGTTAGAGCTTCCTCCATTGTCTGCCAGTTACGGTCCAGATTCTTCATCAAATCTTGCACAAAGCTTGCATCTCGTGTACGTGGGTGGTTGATCAGCTCATCTGCAACACGCTTGATTCTTCGGTACTCTGGCATATGGTTTTCAACTTCTTTGGTGGTATTCTAAAAAACAAAACAAGAAAATAAAACAGTGATGTCATTCTGAAGAGCTTAATTTTCAATACAATATAATAAGATTAAGATTTTGATATATTTTGTTCAAAAAGCAATGCAACTGAGCTTTAAGTTCATGTAGTTTTTAAAAAACAACACCAAATGTGGTTTTACACCAACACATTGCTTCGTGGTGTGTAGCTCAGTGTTAAATCCACTGCACTTTTTTGTCTATAGGCAAAATCAAAATTTATTGAATAATGTTAAAAAAATCCAGCGCAGGGCTTATATTAATAAACAATTGGGCCCTGCACTCTGGATTTTTGTTTAAACTGTCCAATAGATTATTGTTTTGCCTATAGATATAACACTTGGACATTAATTTCCCATACCATACCAAAGCTTCACCCAATAGACCTTTTCAAAACAAGACTTTCCGAAGCTGATTTTACACTTTCCGGTAATTGCCGACAGAAAAAGTCACTCTTCAACACAATATCCAGAATGTTAAGTTCGCGTTCTCGTTAACTGGTTGCGTACAAATTCGAACTTGTAATTTAGCAATAGCACTAAAGAGTCACTTTTAGTTTGATCGCCCTGATGTGACTTGAAATCTTAAGCTTAATCAGCGCATATCAGCCGATTTCAAATGGAAATTTCACTCTTTGTGTAGCTGAGCTTATAGTACATTCAGCAAAAAGTTGTTCAGAATGAGTGTATCTTATGATGTATTGGTCTGGTTCTATTTATTTTTCACTTTTATTGCAATGAAATGCAAGATAGTTTTCAGAAAATTTTGTTGACAAAATCGTGCATACTGATGAGCTTGTACGTAATTGGTTGAAAAAATGGCCATGTGATCAATGTTTCGGTGATTTCCGAATGGATTTTCAAAAGGTCTATTACTAACTTTGATTATAAATTGTTGACATCATCATGACATAAACTCTATAAACCTTGAAGAATGCAACAAGTAATCAGACTCTGTTACGGGATCCACGGCATGTCCCTTGTATTCTAAATCATTTTGAACTGGTAGTTTTGGATTGTGTAAGAGGCTAGCAATGATTAATTAGAATTGATTAAGACCAAATCACTGCATATTAATACATTTGGTACATTAATCTTTCATGATTTTGATATTTTTTGGTTAATTTTGTTGCTGCTACATGGACAAATCTTGAAAATAAGTTCATTTGAATATTCAGCTTGATTGGGTAAGTTGTTATGATTCAAAAAGTATGTGCTAATTTGGTTCTATTTATTTTGCACTTTTATTGCATTGAAATGCAAGATAATTTTCAGAAATTTTTTTGACAAAATCGTGCATACTAATGAGCTTGTACGTGATTGGTTGAAAAAATGGCCATGTGATCAATGTTTCGGTGATTTCCGAATGGATTTTGAAAAGGTCTATTACTAACTTTGATTATAAATTGTTGACATCATCATGACATAAACTCTATAAACCTTGAAGTATGCAACAAGTAATCAGACTCTGTTACGGGATCCATGGCATGTCCCTTGTATTCTAAATCATTTTGAACTGGTAGTTTTGGATTGTGTAAGAGGCTAGCAATGATTAATTAGAATTGATTAAGACCAAATCACTGCATATTAATACATTTGGTACATCAGTCTTTCATGATTTTGATAATTTTTGGTTAATTTTGTTGCTGCTACATGGACAAATCTTGAAAATAAGTTCATTTGAATATTCAACTTGATTGGGTAAGTTGTTATGATTTAAAAAGTATGTGCTAATTTATTTCCATGTATGGTCATATTGGTTTATGGGCGTTAATAGGCTGCTTGTTGCATACTTCAAGATTTGCAAAGTATAGTGACAACAAAGAGTTCAATCTTACCTGTATAGTTTTTTCAATCTGTGGGATATCTTGTTTCTTCAGATCCCTCGATTCCAGTGTGTCCAAGATTGGGAAGACCCAGTCTTCCAATTGATCCACATCCTCCATCAGCTTGGTTAAGACATCCAGCATGGAGTGAAGATCATCGTCATATGCCTGTACATCTTGGAGCAGTCTTGCATACTCGTTAGCAATGCGTTCTCCTTGGGAGCGCAGATGAGGCGCTATGGAGGGATTACGCACACGCTCAGATAGGGATGCAATGGTAGGACCACGGTTTTGAAGTTCTTGGTCAACAACCTGAAAGAGATTTTATTAAGATTAAACCAATGCTATCTGATATTACAACAAATGTACTTTTTAATCCTTAAATCTTTAAAAAGTATCTGGCTATGAAAGTTTAATGAAATCTTTGACTAAGTCTATATAATTCACATTAACAAAGAGTAGGCCTAGCTATACACCTACTTGTTTAAGTGAGGACCAGTACTATACATGCTACTAAAAATTTTAATACAGTCTGCCTCAACAATCCGAAGTCTTTTCTTGCTGTTAACCACTAGAGGCCCATGGGTATATTTATCATTGTGAGGTACTGTCTATAATAGGACTTTTTATTTTAGATTATTGTTCACTTAACCATTTTATTAATAAAAAAAACCTACTCATAACAGAACTGACAAGTTCACAAAAGTAATTATGCATTCAAAGAATGCAAATTTTTCTATTAATTTGCTCACCTTGACATTCTGTATCTCTTCTAGGATTGGTTCTTTTCTGACGGTGACCTTTGCCCCTATCAATCTCCCGAATCGTGAGTCCATATCATCTAGCCATGACTGAGTATTGTCTAGGGTATCTTTCAATCCATGCATATCACTCATAGCGGCTTGCAGTTCTTTGCCACGTGTGGTGATGGTTGTCTCTAGACTCTCATATTTGGTCACAACCTCACCTGTTAAGGAGGAAAATCAGACAATTATACGTATGTTCTGAGAATGATTGTGGAAATAGCTGCGTTATTTTTAAAGAAACATGTATGGTATTTACTTGTGTTTGATCAAAGAAAGTTGAAAGGTGGAATTGGTACCACATCTTAAAGATTGGGGAAAGACTGAGCGAGTCATAAAGTTGTTCAAGGACTACATGAAACATCAACATCAAATGATTGACATGTCAAAATCCAATCCTGGACACAAATTTGATCATTTAGCAGAATCTGTTTAAATTAGGAAATCATGTTGACACTAATCGTATTGTTTCTAAACGCCCAGTCTCTATTAAACGCCTACCCCAAAAAATTTCAAAGAGAAGTGTTAAGAAACATTCAATTTTGTAGCATTTTCATGTATCATTAAGCTTTAACCAACAATCGCTAATAACAGGAAACGGTACCAATGAGGTCGCGATCCCGGAAATGATGTCAGTACTTCCGGTTTATCGGGGGCCATGAACAGTAAGTTGCCGTAATTGTTAAGCTTACTTAGCGATTTTGTGCAAATTTTGATGTTGAATATTGGTCTTTAATAATCGCCCACTCTTCAGGAAATGTCGCCGCCCATGGGCGTTTATGAATACTGCGATGTAAACAATCTTTTGGTTGTCGATCATATATTTTGACATTGACTTACAGCTGAATTCCTAATCAACACAAACAACAATCAAAATGCAGATTGATTGCAGCAGCCACAACATGAAAACGCAATGAAAGTTAAGATTTTCTCAACTCAGTTTGCGTTGATGCAAGTGGTGTTGCGTTTGATATCAATCTATCGGACCTGCTCAAAGTTCCTAACTACACATGCTCAGCGCGTTTGTGTTTGCATTGAGTGTGAATTCAGCTTAGCACACAGGCTCTTATTGATGTTAAGGGTTGGTTATAGTCATAGATTAAATTTTAAAAAATAAATAAATTGCAGGTGATTTATAGTGCACTACGCGGTCCCCTGACTTGTAATTCCACACGGCCTCAGCACACTTTACAGAGCAGTTCTAATCATTGGGTTAAATCACTACCTGGACTCCCTGGGGCCAAAGGGCTTACAGCGGCCTACATATTGGCGCAACCCTAGCTTGAGCAATTCACATCCTCATAGAATATATAGTTTTCGCACACTCAGCTCCAAGCTGGACTCGAACATGGAACGATCGATATCTTATGTTTAACAGTCTGAGAACTAACCGACTGAGCTAGCAAGAACTATTAAAGAAAGTACAAATAGGAAACATGAATATTTGAACCCTAAAAATTTGCATAAGTTAGGGGATTGAGCCGTGCAGGTGCCATGCCTGGACCAACACTGCACGAGTGCATAATGACCAACTCTATGCTCTGGTCACAAGCTACAATAACTTGACTACGACGCAATATGTATCTTATATTTTTCCACCAAATTGTGCCTATGCAAGCTCTAGTGCTAAACTGACTCGATAGCCACATTCTCAGTCAAAGTACCAATCTATTACCGGAGTACGGTTATAGTACCTCCAGAATTTTCAGATTGGTCAAATATCCAGGCAGATCACTGTCCTGTTTCATTACCACATTGCCTGATATGAGTGAACTTAAATGCCAAGAGACTGAACTTACCAACGGTGCTATCGATATTACTGGACAGCTCAGGTTGTGCCTCAGACAGCTCTGCACCAGTCGCTTTCACTCGCTCTACATCTTTGAGATGACGAGCTATGTCATTACCGACATCCTGAAAAATCAAAGGAAAATGCCTTGATACAAACAAAAATCATTGCAGACAAAATTCTACAAGCAACATAAACTGTATATAGAGATAAGAAGTACATATCCCTCACATATATAAGAGGGGATATCAGAAAGTTTGAAAGATCACCCAGAAGGGAAAGAGCTTTATCAATGAAATTTTGTCAGGATGGTCACTCATCATTATGTACATTATGGTACAAAACTGATATCGATGGCAGTTATACTTTCTGTTCAGGTGGCGATAGATGTCAGCAACCTGCTGCCACTACTCAATAAACTGCATGGATAAATCAAAGATATGTGGCGTTTATTAACTCCATGCATTTGAAGGGTTACAGTGCATATTATATGATTACACGCCCAAAATTTAGTGATACCATAGTATATAGATTAGGGTCTCCTCTGTAGATTGATACCAAAATTATGAAAATCGGTCAACATATGATGTCATAATGACGTGATAAAACATGACTGACCTGAAAATGCTGATCTTCAGTGAAATACAATGTGGTTTTTTTGACTAAATGAGAACCTTTATAATGTCGGTCTGTGGACAGTCAGTTTTAGGTGGGAGAAATGTGTTACTTTGCACAGTGGCTATGTAAAGATGACTTAAGGGTCATATAATAAAATGGCTGTATTTCTTCTTGCTGATCTTTAAAACTTTTTGATACTCCCTCGTATATATAGAAATGAGATCCCAAACACCACCATTATTTGTTGCTCGATGAAGACACTCTTTTCACTGGGTTTTAACACATACATTTCAAGCCATCATTTGCCCTAGATATAATATTCAAAAAATAAATTGTATATTTGGAAACATTTGACCTACCCTGAGTTTGTCCATCTGATCATTGACTCCATCAGCAGATTCAGCAATTGGTTCTTTGACAAGATCAGTGATAAGCACCTGGGTATCATCAATCCAAACCACCAGAGTCTCCACGGATACGCGGTACTTGTCATGAAGAGCCAGCAGGTTCATGATGTGCTGGGTATGCCCATTGCATTTCACCTTCAATTTCTCATAGCGCTCATTGATATCGCTAAGCTTATCTACGATGATGGTGTTGTGTGGTTCCACACGGAAGTTGCGCAAGAACTGACGAGGCATTACCATTTCACGGAACTTATCTAACCGAGATCGGTGAGTCTACAAAGGGAAAGTTTATATTGATAATAGTGAATAAATAACACATAATTAAGACTCTGTTCATCTATATCACTAATATTCTAAATCCTCACTCTGGACTTTCTAGGAATGTTCCCTCCAGTAATGCAAATTTGTTGATGTCATCACCATTCCCTTATTGTCAAAACCAAGACTGAGTATGGCTAATATTTATAGGGTTTTATACAAAATAGTTTACTTTTTTTGTGAAACTAGCCCCTAGACATAATAAGTAACTTGCAATCCTGGTTGCACGGATTCAAGTTTGAGAGTCCATTATAAGTCCTTAAAAAATCTATGAATTTTAAAATTATAAAGTCACGGTCCTTGCAGATAAAGAGTTTAAGGCAGTGGTCTTTATTTATAGCAGTCAAGTTAGCTCAAACAGTAAGGTGCTTACTAACGGCGTGAAAGGTCTTGAGTCAGAACCACAGCAGTGCCAAAAATGAGTGTGAGCTAACTGTGAATTATCTTGTGGAAACCTGTACAAACTTCGGGAGCTGGGCTTTGATGGTTTTTATGTGTGTCACACCAAGCGCTTGGTGTGGACTGAAGTGTACTTTGGCCACAGTGATCAGCGCACACCTGTGAAGTGTGAAGTGTGTCTTTGGTGTTGAATTACAAATCAGGGAGCTATAGCGCACTATAAATACCTGGTATTTATTTTTATTTTTGGTCTTAAAAACAAACATTCTGGGTTTGATTTCCATGCAGAGTATTCTTTCTATTTGCTTCATTTTTCATCATTCCTGATGATGAACTCCTTTAGACCTACATAAATTACCTCTTCCTTCACAACGTGACACATGCACAATTGTTTTATTCTTTCCTCATGGGGCAAAGATTTATGAAAGACAAAACAAGTCTCAACAAAAATTTTGGCTGCAGACCTCACATTTTAACCTTCAAACAATCCCTTATAGGCAAAATAAAACTTTATTGGACAATTTAAACAAAAATCCATGGTAAGGTTGCATTTAAAATCAATGGGGCCCTGTACTCTGGATTTTTGTTTCCACTATCCAATAAATTATTGCTTAGCCTATAAGTCTCACTAACCTTTGACTCTTCCAGAAATCTCTTTCCAGACATATTGTTGAACCTCAAATCAGCTGAATGCGACACAACATCCTCATTAAATGGCTGCAGTTTGGACACTTGTTTTTGAAGGCCATCTCTGTCTCTAGCAATATCCATCAAATACGAGTCCAGGGTGCGTTCTGCTGCACGTAGCCAGCCTTCAAAGGAAGCATATTCACGATCAAACTTGGACAGCTCATCCACGCTTGTGTTGAATTGCTGCATGCGTTCATCAGATTCACCGCTAACACGCTCGTATCTTGTCTGTATGAATGGAATAGGAAAAAATATCAAATTATTAGCATTTTCCAGATTTATCTGAAAATATTTGCTCGGATATACCATGGAAACAGAAGTTGTAACTTCCATACCTATAATGACTAATTTGTGTGAGGTTTCTTGCTGCTATAAACCTGGGGAGGCCACACAGCTATATTGATGTATGCGTGAACATAGGTTTATAAAATACTCCTGAAATACTCCCTAAACAAGTTTTAGTTTTCCTTGAAGAAATATCCTTTTAATAACTTAATTTACTCGTAATCAAACTCAAAATTTAACCCCTTAATAGTTGCAATTGTTTCTTCAGGTTTTGAAAAACGTCCCTTTTTGTAGGAATTTTGTATTTTTGATTTGAAAAAACAAAACACCACTTTTAGTTGAAAATTTGTGTTTTTAGACCCCTAAACACAAGCAATGCTTAGTTTTCGTGTTTGTAAGGAAAAATTATCCCTTTTCCTGTGTTGTTGTTGTGTACACCAATATAGCTCAGTGCTCCTTCCCCTGGAATAAATAGAGAAACTGAGACATAGGATGTAAAAATAGTCATTTGTTTCGTACCCCCAATATTGAAACTCTGACTACACCACTGCTGCACCTTGAGTTGATTTGAGTTCATGATGGCACCTTACACTATGCAGTAAAAGCAGTAGGGTTTCTTTCTATATCTATCAGATTATTCTTAGTGCGATTTTACTTCCTAATAAGGAATTTTGGCCATCCATTATGAGACGATAGATGACAGGCAAAACAATAAATCTTATCTTTTATTCTCTAAATAATAAGCTGTAATGCATCACATCAATTACCTTGAGGTCTTCTGAGTAAGTTTTGAGTGCCTCTTTGCTACTATTACTCAGTTTATCAGTCTGTGTTTCAAGCAAGAAATTAGCGTTGTGTACAGCCAGCATAACAGGTTCATGATGAGCTCTTACATCTGCATGTATATTCTGAAATAAGAAAATCCAAGGACGATTAGCTTGAACATTAACTCTAAATAATCTCACAAAATACACACACACAGAAAAGAGAAAAAGCCAAGAAAGCTTAAGTCTGGTCATTGGAAAGGAGAGGCTCACATTTCTAAAATCAAGGACAGTGACTGGGTTGCGAGTGTGTATAGTTTTTGGTTCATTGTTATTACTCCTTCATGTCAATGGAAATTATGAATATAGACACAATTCATCAATTTCAAAGGCGAATGATGGAGATATTTTTAACAGGAGTTAGCACACTAAAGTGGGATATTAACAACATTAACTTAAACCATATACCAGACAATCTAAACCCTCTCAAAAGGAAACCAAGAAAATACCATAAGCTTAAATACATCAGAGTTGCAAGATAGGTACCCATAGCTTGGTATCACTTGGCATCAGGTTGAGGTGCAATAGGTCGTGGGTTTAAATCCGACCTCAGGAATAGTGAAAAGAGAAAACTTCCCATTTTTAAAAACTAAAATGGGTTACAGTTAATCTGATAACATTAGAGGATTACTTGGCAGTAAAGTTATATAATCTTAAACATAAGTAAAAAAAATTAAAAATAAGAAAAGACAATATGATA
>JXSR01S001489.1:128923-147203 GCA_000969725.1 Ophiothrix spiculata
TATAAATATATATATTCTTCCATTGCTGTAAACATAGTACTTTATAGTATGAGAGCAATTCACAACAATCCAATTTTGTAGTCTAATTTCAGAAAACATTAAGATTCCACACCACTAATTGATCCACTCTGCACCACCCTATGGCTCATGGGGCGCTGACATTACATGACGCACCGGTTGCACTTAAGTGTCTCAAAAGTAATTGAAATGTGGGTTGAGTGGCTTACTTTTGTTACTTTAGACTTCTATCGACAAATATTGATGCAAAGTCTCAGTTTTTCTCCAATATAAGCTCATATTTGATAATTTTTCCTCTAAATTGAGAGACGCAAAAATGGTCTAGAAATTATCCAGAACACGGGCTGTCATTTAACATGGTAAATATGTAGGGTAGTGTAGGGAAAAATCGAGCAGCTTAACCCCACTTAAAATGCTTGTCAAACGACAGAAAATGTCATTGTTTATTAGAAAATCAATGGTTTTATTGCATTGGTAATCCGTAAATGTGAGATTTTGTGCTAAATAGCACACAATATTTGCATGTAAAACAACAGGAATATCAATTTGTGCTGTGGAACCTGTAGATTCCCAATGGCATTCCACTTTACCTTGTGTTGTTGAATTTGTTCCATCAAGCCACTGCGTTTGATCATCATCCGTGATGCTTTCTCAAGCTTGTCGAAAGTATTCTCTTTCTCCTCAAGCCAGATGAGAAGACTATGGAGACTGTCCCGGAGACTAAGAGTCTGCATACGAGTCATCTGTAGCATGTTGCTCCTTTCGGCAATCTGTCGCTCAAGACGGTTGTAGCGCTCCTGGACATCACCTGCAAATTTGACAGGATTTGGATGTTGATTATTGAAGGGGCAATTCATGTAGGCCTACCACTTTTCATCCTCAAGGTCACCTCGATCATAATTGAGTTTTTTAGCTAGAAAGAATCCTTCACTGGTGTATGTTACAATCCCCATACATTCTTTAAAATTTGCTTGCATTTTTGAGAAAAGTGAGAAAATGCATCATTTTCTAATTACTGTAGCGACCCCGATAGAAATTACAACAAAGTAGCCTATGAGGATTTTTGAAATGCTGAAAACCTTGTAACTTGACAACGAATGGTTGAAATCAAGTGAAATTTCCACCATGCGTTTATGTTGTACTCTTCTTATTTAGCTAGAAAAGAGGGGAGGTTGTCATTGCATCAGAATCATGAATTGCACCTTTATAAATAGGTGCCTTGAAGTTCTGATGGGGATTTTCAACCAATTAAGCACCAGGCAGTCAGTATGGTGCCAACTTACAGTGTGGAAGGTCCTGAGTTCAAATTCTGCTTGTGCCATAGTTGAGTGTACTTAAAAGTTATTGGACAAGGAGCTGACAAGCTAAACTGTTTTGAGGAAATATAGACCTACATGGCCGATCTTGACCTGTGATGATTAAATGACAGTTGATTACAGGTTCAGGGTCCTGAGGTTTCTGTAGCATCCGAAACGATGCTAACAGTTGCATGGAGCTGATTTGGGAAACAGTTATTAACAGACATATGTCCAGCATTTTTAGGTCGAATCAGAACTCATAACTAACTTTAATACTGTAATTTTATACCAATTTGATGACCATAAAACTTACCAAGAGCTTTCTGTACATCATTCTTGATGACATCTTGTGCATCAGCTAGATCTTTTCCGGCCTGCTTGGCGCGTTCAATATCTTTGCCATGAGTAATCACATCATCATTGAATTTCTAAGGGAAGAAAAGATGAGGTGCACATTTAATTCAGCTGTTGTCATAAATTTAATTCATTTCTGAATCAATATGCATCATCCTAACAGTGTATTAATTCTAAAACTTGTTATTGGGTAACTGGTGAGAAAAAAAATCCCAACTGGAGGATCAATATCAATGTTCATAATATAAGGATCAAGCTTTACAGTACAGTATATATGCTGGTGATGCAGAGGATCAAAGAGTGCTAACATTCTAGAGCTGCCTTGTGATGTAAGTATATGAAGCAGGGTTGTAATGACTCGACTCGAATCGGACTTGGACTTGACATTTTGTGACTCAAGACTCGACTCGAGTCACCTTCTCTGGATGACTCGAGACGATGTCTTCATATTATGAAGCCATCAACGGTATCTAATAAAACAAAATAGCTGTGAAAAACTACTTTTCATTTGTTTATATACTAGCTAATCAAGTCAGAAACTCAACAACTTTTCAAACTGTGAGAAAAATTTAAAAAACTTACTCTGAGTTTCTCAATTTGTTTCTGCACTGCTTGTGGCTCGGTAGCAACTGGTTCCTGTATCAATTTGACCAGGTTCTGTTCAGCCGTCTGCAGCCATGCAAGAACATTACTCAAAGTGACATTGTAATGTTGATGCTTGTTGATCAAATCATTCAAATAATCCTTGGTTTGTTCTCCTTTGCGCTGAAGACGTTCAAAGTTGACTGTAAGTCGGGCAAGACGGTCACGGATTATGTTTGGCTCGGGAGCTTCACTGAAAGTCTTGTTAAACTGACGTGGCAAGGCATTGGTTCGGAACTCAAGCAGCATCTGGCGGTAGGCCTATCAAAGATGAGGCAAATACACAAAAACAAGATTGTAATACAATCAACTTGCTGATAAAATTTTTAAAGAAATTCTGGGGGTACCTTCCCCTGGTTTAGGAGGGGTACCTAGTAATGCAAACTTGTTTGAGGGCCCGCTGGATAATATAGGGGCATTGGTTTGGCATACTGGTTTACGTCACTCATACCAGCAGCTCCTAGTCTGAAAATAAGGAGTAACCTGGATCAATGATGGTGTACAACGTAACTATCGCAGAGGGAAGTGCGACGGTTCGGATCCTTTAAAACCAGTCTAACCCACCAAAATCTGGTCTGAAGTCCAGAGTGATAATGTATATATTTCCCATTGTCACCACCACAAGAGAGAATTACAATGGAGTGCTCATCATAAAAAGGGTGAAATAAGCTCTATTAACAAATAACTTCTCAACAATGTTAATTTTAACATGTTTCTGAAAGACAATCAAATTTACTCACACTATTAAAGAATTATAGCTACAGAACAGCTTCAATAAAAAGTGTTCATATTCACAGACATTTGCAAATAATTTCTTTACCTCTGATGGGGATATTGTGATAAGCATCATAAATTGTGCATGAATTTTAAACTGCAAGCAGAAAAATTGTTTAAACTTTGTGGTAGATTGCTTTCTAAATTCATATACAATATAAAACTGGATGCTGTAGTCATTTATTGCAAATGGTGAAAATACAAAAACACATGTTGATTCTATCAGAATCTCACAAAATTGAATATCAAAAATGGAATATAAGCATAATATCTACCTTGGCATTGTTGACGAATTCTAGACCCATCAAATTCAGCTTGTTCATTTCATCCTTTCTTCCAGCAATCTCCCCATTCACAGTCTCCAACTGATCAGCCTGCTTCTTCAACACACCTATTTCCCGTCCGGCATCCTGGCTAAATCCACTCACGGTATCCGCAGTACGGTGCATCCAGTGCTCAAAGCCGACTATATCGCGATCAAAATTGCGCAGATGCTCCAGTGCCTTGGCAAGATTCTGGACACGGGAGTTGGTGTTGTTCACGATGCGTTCATAGCGAGTGCGTAGATTTGCAGTGTCTTTTTGTAGATGACCAGCATTATCGCGAGATAAGCGGTCACCATATTTTTGGTGGAAATGGACTGCGGCTTCAACTTGTTCTTTGATTGGTCTCTCATGAGCTGCTACATCATCACGCAAGGCCTGTGAAATCAATCAAGATATGCATTGTAAATTCTTATAATAGTTTCATTAGAAATGTTTGATATGTTTGGGGCGATTTTGGTTGAATCAAGCTTACGTTTGCTTTAGAAAAATTGCAATTGCAGCAAAAAGATATTCCAAATTGTTCGATTCAGATCTTTTTTTGAAGAAAGGCATTCCATGCAGAGTAATGTCACAAAAGTCAAAAAACCTGTTTCTAAGAAAGTGTGAACTTGTTATGTATGTCAGTATCAGTATCAGTATCAAGTTTATTTCAAACAATATTAACAACAAGTGATAATGATATTAATAAATAAATACAATTGTTTATAAGTTAGATGTGGATGCTATCAAAAACGTCTACTAACAGAGCATTTATTACAATTCCAAATATGCAATTTGCATGAATATGAAATACTTATAATGTAAAGAGGTCAATTAGAAACAAAATCCAGTAGTAATATAGACTTCCAAAAACTGTAAAAAAGAAAAAAAAACAAAATAAATTTGCTGCATTTACCTTCATCTTGTTGAGTTGTTCATTGAGTGCTGGGACTTGTTCACTTTCTGGTTGAGCTGACCCTAAGGCATGCTCAGTCTCAGAAATCCAGCGCAGTTGGATCTGGATCCGGGTCACCTGGTCATGGTAGCTACGCTCCAAAGATGTCTAATAAGAGAAATACAAGTTACATTTAACAAATATTTAACATATAAATTTACAAAGATGCCTCACGACAGTTTTTTAGATGTACCTTTTCATTGACATAAAGGGAATGAAGGGTGACCTTCAATGTGATCGGTATTGGTTTAAAGTACAAAATATAGAAATAAATAGGTAAATGGACATGGTAAAATTTGTCATTTAAGAGCACAGACAAACCAAATACTTGGTGCAACTATTATTCAGAATAAGATTAATTTCAATGTATTTTTCTAATAATAAGAATAAATTGGTGACGAAGAATACTAATGTCACCCCATATTTCACAAACGCCACATTTTTGGTGACTTTCATCCCCAATTCTCAGTTATTATTAGGAAAATCAATTATGATTTATTTAACAACAAAATTGTATCAAATATTTGGTACCTCAAGAGAGGCATTGATCAGGCCTCAGCATCTTTGCTGAGAGATAAATTTATGAAAATAGATGATTCAATACTCAAGTTAATTTTGAATACATTAAATGTCAGTTCTAAATGTCAAAATATAATGAATTTGTGCTACTGTTTGAGGCAAAATCAATTTGAGTGCAGAAACTTATAGATATCAGCACTTATATTTAATGAGAACCCAAACCCTTTACTCGAGGTAGAACCTAGACCCACTATTTTCTTACGCAAATTTGAGGCCAGTATTAAAGTATTTGATTAAAATCTGTATGCTTTTAGATCAATTTCTGCCAACTATACCCGTTCAAGAGGTTTGAGTAAAAAATACAATCTTACCATCTCTTCTTTCTCCTTGTGCCGTAGACTCAGATTACTCTGCAATCTCTTCAGCCGTTCCTCCGACAAAGACACAATGTCATCATAGCCACGACGCAAGTCATCCATCTTACTGGTGAGTTCTTGCTGTTGCTCAGGGCGTAGGTAGCCATCTTTGTTGTTGAAGATAAAGCGGTCTGATTTGGATAGAGCCTCGCGAATTGGATCACGATGGTGGAGGATTTCTTCCAAGAAATTCTAGTATGATAAAAAGGTTTTTAATATAAGGATTGAGCTAGGATACCATTTTTAAAAATGTCACAAATTTTTAGCAAAAAAGTTACATATTTAGTTTCACATTTTTGAGGCTTAGGGTTACAGTGATGTTTCTCCTTGTTATTTTTTTTGGGTGTGGTGGGCAATAAATTTAAATCTTAAAGACTGATCTGCCTTACCTTGTGTTTTTCTCTCTGTAGAGTCAGTGTTGGGATATCTCTGCTAGGCTCCTCAGCTGTGGTCAGTTTCTGACGTGTGACTTCAACCCAGTAGACAAGGTCACTGACGATGCGGGCAATGTTGCGGAATTCATTATCCATATCATGCTAAATTCATACAAAGGAAACAAAAGTGTCATTACTATCAGAGACTTGAAAGATGTGTTTTATTCATGACAAAAATAGAAAGGAATTTGAGGCCAAGTTTGATTGTCAAACTAACATTATTTCATACAGTTTGTATTGATTACAAAAATGTTTGGCTCCTAAAAAAGTAAAATTGTGTTCACTTATTACTCCTAATGATTTTGTTGTCAAACTAACATTATTTCGTGCAGTTTGCATTGATTACAACATTTTTGGCTACTAAAAAAAAAGTTAAATTGTGTTCACTTATTACTCCTAATGATTTTGTTTTATTTCAGGCAACTTATAACTTTACAACTTTTCAATTGAAGGCCTTTGAGATGATCATTGGTAAACTATCAACATAAGGTATTCTACATCAACTCACATTTGTAAACTATTCTGAACAAAGTCAATTATCGACTTTTCATGTACTTTATAGAAGAGAAACAGTTTATCATTTTTTAAAATTGAAACATCAAAATATATCACAGACCATATATCAGAACTAGAACATTTTACACGGGGTGTTGCATAATTTTGTGGCAAGAGATAGAAGTGGATGAGCTATGGAGTTCATATTCATATGTTAAATAGTCATACTTACTTGATGAATATTTGGAAAGTTTCGAGTAAATATATGCTTCTGTTTTTATTTCACAGAAACTTAAAAGTTCCCTTTCAGATTTTTCTAAAGTTAAGAATAAAGCATCAAAATCAATAAAAAATAACCATTATGATAACAAGACTTTCCAAATCCACCTCCTCCCTGACATTTTTAAAACCTCCAGCCCAATTCTTTTAAGGAGTAATCATGCTCAAGAGTTTACACCTTGTCCTTGTTGAACCTGTTGTGTGCAGCACTTGGGAGGATGATTTCAACGCAACTGCGAGTCGGTTAAGTTTTGATGTCTCTTCAGTTCTTTTAGGTAAAATATCAACTTCCAAAAACCTCTAAATAGCAAGTTTTAAATTTCTGTAAAATAAAAACTAAAATATAGGCCAGACAATAATTTATTGGACAGTGTAAACAAAAATCCACAGTGCAGGGCCCCATTGTTTGTAAATGCAACTCCTGCATGGATTTTTGTTTAAATTATCCAATAAATATCTATTTTGCCTATAGACATTTACTTGAAATTGTCCATTATATTTATCAATCATCTTCTATCTTAGGCCACAAACTTATTGAACACCCCTCGTATGTCAATCCTTTCATACTCCTGATGGATTTTTTGGTTATGTTTGTATGTGTGTATTGTGCGATGTGTTTTGAGTTTGATGAAAGTTATGATTACGATATTAAATTGCATCAATTTCAATACATATTATATAAATTACATTATATGAATCATTTCTAGCCAGTTGTTACTGTAAAGTTTAATACTGACCGGATATTCCCCATAAAAACGGAATGACTTTTGCTTATCTCCTTGGTCTCTAAGCATATCAGACACGCGATGCATAACAACTTCTGGTGTTTTCAACGGGGACGTCGGTCCTTTGCTTAATGCTGCATAAGCCTCAGTCTCCTCAATAGGAGTCACTGGTCGGCTTAGCTGGCGTTCGTTAATATTCAATGACACTCTTCTTGAGGATGAGGTCGAAGATGATGACGAAGTATACAATATTTTAGTAGAAGATACTGTGGTATCCTTTTTGTAACTGTAACTTGACAAAGAAACAGTTTTTCCGCTAAACAAGTCTTGTGAATCAGGTGTTCCACGGGGATCAATTTTAGGTCCACCAAAATCAGACTTTGTTTCTCCAGATGAATCATGCGGGGACTTTGATGATCCATACTGGTAGAAACTAGTCTTGAATGATGTCACACCAGGCTGAGAATTCTGTTGTCCAATGCTACCATTCGGTTGATCTCTGTCTGAATCCTTATTTGGGGACGAAGACTCAGATTTGGGCAAATTTCGTAGCTTCCTGTTCCAATGACTATCATCCAGCTTCTTGGTTGGCCCTTTCCTCATCATGCGTTCATACACAAATCGGCCCTGCTGTCTTGGCTTAGCCACATAACCAAGGTCGGGCTTTCTCTGTCCATCATTTTGACTTAGAAACCTTCCATCTGGGCCTGTCAATTTAACCAATAAATCGGCCAATTTTTCTGTATTTTTCTTGAAAGAATCTTTATCTTTTCTACCACGATCTGTTGAGGATTTATCAAATTTCGTTCCAGTTCCACTGATTTGAAGTTTACGATCATCTGGATTATTATTAGGGTCCTTATCCCTATCATCCGTGAATGACAACTCAAAATGGACTGGTTTCACCTCTGTCACAATGATCTGAGGTTCCTGAGGAGCGATTCCATTTCTAGAAATGTCTTCCTGCCCACCAAGGGTTGGTGTTAGCTGATTGGTGCCTGACATTGGGTGAATTGGCTTGAAGCTCAGAGCCTGAAATAAAGAAAAAAATAAAATAAAATAGTAAAAAATAACAGATATCAGGTGCATGAAAAACATTTTTAAAGTTTCCTTGATTTTAAAATGTTATCTATAAATTTAGTAAAGTGCGCAAACTGTGAACTCAAGATCTTCTCTCTTTTGTTAAAATTTGATCTAAACCATTGCAGCATTCTAACTTAAATTGAAATAAAGCATTTATTCAGAAATAATAGTAGATAAAATTAATGCCTGCAAATGTCTTGATTCCAACAATTTTGCTAAAAGATGTGCTAAAATTTTTGCAACAATTTAATTGCCCATTTTGAACGTCTGTTTCTCGTTTGTTATATTGATTCTAAGGTATTTTTGTCATAAATTTTCTCAAAGTGAGCGAATTATAAGAAATCTGCTCAATTTCTCCCAATTCAATTTTAAACATACAGGTTTGTAGTAAAACACTTACACACTTAACATTTTCACATCATCTGTCACTACAAAAATATGACAAATAAAATGAAAACTCAAACTGAAATGGAAGTTACGAGAAAAGGAACTAAACTATAATAGGAAATTGTATTAAACATTAAGGAACTGAACAAGAAATAACCAAGTTGATAAGGAAAACAAAGTTGCTTTAACAATCTCTCTGACGACCATAGATTAAAGAAAATAAAGATAGGACACAGGATTATTTGCACTCTAAAAATTCAGCAAAGTTAGGAGATTGCGCCATGCATGGTACCACATCTAGATCTATGCTGGGTGAGTGAATAGACATAGTGAACATGTTCTGCCTTTTGGTCGCACGCTATGTAACAATTACTTGACTAAAACACAATATGCATGTCACATTTTTCCACCAAATTGTGTGTATGCAAGCAGACTAGCTCGATAGCCATATTCTTAGTCAACTGCAAATTACCATTCTGTTGCTGAATGGATTTAATTTTAATCTATAGTCTATCAACCAAGCAATGGAGCATCTGCGTATAAATAATGTATAATAGTTGTCTTTGCTATCAAACGCATTTACAATTGCGCAACCTGTGCACGCATCAATATGCAGAGTACTTGATGGAGTAAAAGGCACCATGTATCTGCCAACAATTTACTGTAGCATATTGGAAACTCACAAGGCAAAGTCAACATAATTTTGTTCAGCAGAATTGCGCTGTCCAAAGAGAACAAAAAGCCAAATATTTTTTCAGTGCTTCCTATCATACACTATTATGGAAATGAGATACCAGTGGAAAATAAACTGCAAACTAGAAAATCACTATCAAACAAATACAAAACAAACAATAAACTAAATCTAAAACAAAATGTTACTCATGGTAATAAACTGAGACTAAATGTTAAATCAAATTAGAGGAAAAATATGCAAATGTTCAATATGATTTATACATAACATACATATAGCCAGCATGCTGGAACCTTACCCCAAAATAATTTGGGATGCTTAAGGTAAGTGGCTAAAACCGGATAAATATGCTTAAACCAGCTTTTCAAAATATCAAAACTTCAATATTAATGTCCAATATCTGAAGCTGAATTTACACTTGATGTAAGTTATTTAAAAACACCAAACAACTATTATATGTGTACCGCCGCGGCAAAAGGGTCCAGTTGTCGGCTCGTACATGTTGCTCCTTGTAGCATATCTAATGTATGGTATTTGTATACATCAGATATGCTACAATGAGCAACATGTAGGAGTCGACAACTGGACCCTTTTGCCGCGGCGGTACACATATAGGAGTTTAAACAATAGATTGTTTCCTAGAGACAACTCTATTCCAAAGCAAGTTAAGAAAAGTTGAGATTTCTCTGCACTTCTATCATGTCAACTGCCGCAATCTGTTTGCATTTAGAATTCAATTGCGGCATCATCTGCAAGTAAAAATGTAGTTTCCTTTTGCATTGAGCACAATTACTCGTAAAATACATAGCTCACATGTGGTGAACAGAGTTAAACTGAGTTAAGTCTATATAAAAAATTCACGAATTTATCTATTTATTGACTCACTCACAATGCACTGCACAATATTAACACACCAAACCCCTTCCCTTTATTTTCTCCTGGTTACAAACCAAGGGGGTCAAAATCATGTAATTTAAAATCAATCTTAAATCCCATTTAACCAAATCCAAATTTTATGCTTTATGTTGACTTTATGACTTCAAACTGATTTATGTAGTTGAATAGTAACCTCAATTAATTTCTAAGTGCAGAGATTCGGTTGTGTGATGAGGCAACTGCACAAATACTTCTTGACTCGAATGGTAAGCAAAATTAAATGCAATGAAGTAGGCCCTAAACTTTAAGCATGATGACCAGATACCATGCATCATTGGCAAATATTTGAACATCCCCAATTTGATCCCCCATACCAGAATAAAAGTAAAACCAAGTTTAATATCTATCCTCTATATCTATGACTGTAACTATGCTTTGATATTAATTCTGATTTTAATATTAGACCTCAAATTGAGTTGAAGTGGAGTTTTGATCTTAAAGTGTAATGTTTTTGGCTTGTGGGTTTAGAAAACGTGTACTTTATGTCCCAATTTACAATGGCATTATAATAATGCTTTAATGAATTGTAACTGCAATATATACTTGATTAAAGCTTGAGACTTACACTGATCTACAGTAGATTTTTATATTTGTGTCACTTCATTAAAAGTTTTAAAGGTGTTGATCATTTGATCATTACATATGCTATCATCTCCACTAGAAGATAGGAAGTTTTAGCAATAAAGATCAATAGTTTTGGTAACCCAAAACAATGGCCATTTTATTGTGGCCCAAAATCAACTGGGTGAAGAGGACAACTTTGCATTGACTACCAAAAAAAGGAATAAATATGGATTTCTGGAAACCAAACGTCAATCGTTTACTTGTCTCTGACTATTTGACAAAGAATTCTTGACATGAACTCATATAATTCTATACAAATTATCTCATGTAGAAGGGGACGAAATCATCCTATTATGTAGAACAAAGTTGGGTATTAGACAGATTTCTATTTTTGATCAGTACGTATCTCCTCCAAATGAATTTGTACCTTCGGCTTATGCGCTGAGTGACACAAATGATAAAAATCTCAAATTGAAGCATGAAACTTGTAATAAATACTTTGATGTAACATATTCTAGTAATCTAAGCATCTAATGTATTCTATTATATGACTTATTATTTGGATCAAGATAGAAAATGGCATGCAGAAACACAGAATTCACAGCTCACTCACCTAGTCATGTTATATCCATTGCTCCCAGCAGAAGGATTGATATTATAGCAAATGCATTGCAGAAAGAAGAAAGAATGTTTGGTGCAAGGGGGTTTAGTTTGCTGACTATTTAGGGTAAAACTCATACACTACTCACTACATGGTCTTACTTTTGCCCCTTGAAGTATTTGAGGGGGCAAAGTTTCACTTACAAGTACTATGATTATTAAACCACACTGACGGACTACTCTTTTGAATTTTGAATCCTGATTAAAATGATCACATCATATGAGTACCAAGAGTTACATAATCACTTTGCTGGCAAATAGTGTGGACGAAACAACTGACAAAATGGCTGCCATTTGCTCAAATTACTTTCCCATAATATATTGAAATGAACTAATCAATGGATCATAAAAAAAAAGGTTCATTTTATATCTTGAGATTACTTGCTACATTCGAGCAATAAAACCCATTCCAACTTCTAAAATTATTCGTAATGTATTCTAGATGCATTTAATTATTTTTCATACCCCAGTTATGAAACTTTTAAAATATCATTATGCATGATACCAATGTCAAATTTTGATATACCACTCAAGCAAACTGTTTTCTAAATAGTTTTTTTAATTATATTAGAGACATTTAAGTGGCTATTCTACATGGTCGAATTACTTACAAACATAATCATTTGCATGAATTAGCAATCAAAGATATGTTCATGTTCACCTAATTATGCATGTCTATATTAATGACACAAACATATGTCATAAAAAATGTCACCAAAAATGGACCTAAATGACAAATATTCTACTAGTTAATACTAAAACCAAGAAAAACATCTGTTTAGCATATAAAATTAATGCGAGTTTCTTACTTTGATTGAAACTAGTCAGTTCATGCTCAGAAGAACTATAAAGGAGCCCTGTCCGATTGGGTCAGCATTTTTTCAAACTTTCTGAGATTTTGATACCAAAATATTCCTCATATTTTTCTCATTACCCATGTGAAATTTTACGGCTGAAATGTGTCGCGTTTCGGAGAGATAAGTGAAAATGTGTTAAATAATGGTAACCATAAACTTACTGACACAGTAAAGTATAGGCAAGTGGAAAATACAAAATTGCTCATAAAATAAAAACCGTTGTTCAGATTCAACTGAAATTTTAAATTTAAACATATTAAGTGGTGATCTTTCATATGACAGTGAAAACTAAAATTTGAAAAGTCGGACCATGTGCATGGAGGTTCAAGCTACTTTTGGAGGGAAACTAATATCTTAATTTATTAATCAAAATCAAAAAGCTAAGATGATACAATGCATGTGCCAGTATAAATAATGACTCTCTGTTGTTATTTAGCACACAGAAATTTTGAAAGAACAGAAAAAGTATACTTTAGGTTAAATCAAAAACTTAAACCTACCCGTCAAACTGACCCTATCTGTAAACCTTTATCCTAACTTTACATTGAACCTACAACTAACATTAAACCCCCAACCCTAGGATTCTGGATGGGACCAAAAGTATACTTTGCTTGTGGAACATCTATAGCTGACTACATTTGGTGTTTAAAAATGGTTGATCTGGCACTTAAATGCAACATGTTTTGTCATGTTGCTTCATACATTAAAGTAAAATTGGAAAACTATCAAGAAAAAAACATTATAAGATGAGAGATGATACAGAACATGATCATTGCTTTTTCTCATGCTTCACCAACTTGAACTTTTGGGAACTGTCAACAATTGCATTAAAAGCTAAGTGCAAACATAGGATATGTTAATTTGCAATGCAGCGACCTTAATGGAAGCAAACTGATAATGATGGCATCTGGTTGGCAGTCTTAACTTAAAAGGCAGTGACACCTATTATTTAGAAAAATGATGGTCCTTATACAGGCTTAATTCTCAGTTAAGAAGGACAGTTTTATATATTTATCATTTTATGAATATTTATCAGTACACATACAAGCCTCGCCCTGATCCCACCCCTGATCCCAACATCAACTATATAACTTACATCTGGTTCTGATCTGACTGATGCCATAGTGTCAACCCTATCGTGAACGTTAGCAACAAGATCTTTGTATCTCCTATGCAATGACTCTATCTCCAGTTCTACAATCTCGGCACCAGCTTTCACAGGGAATTGTTTGCGTCTGAATGGACTTGGGCTTTGAACAACTTGAACCTTGGCTGCATACTGGTCTATGCTGCTATCAAAAGCCTGTAGCATCAAAGAAAAACATGGGTATAATTTATCACTTTAAATTCATTTCTACATAAATCATGTGAACTTCTATCAAACAGAGCTCATCAAACTTTATCATTTTGATTAAGGAGTCCAATAACATTGCAATTTTACAACCATCTTTGTATATAAATGCATACAATGGACATCATAACCAATAATACTTCTGCCACTTCTTTTTGCATCAATATTCTGAAAATTATCATTATGCGTTTGCTTTTGAGTTTACTTTCTCTTAACAAAGAGATTTCTTAAAAAAAATAACCTCCTTACTCCACTGAATCATACAATAATCACAAGATAATTGTCAAAGACCAATTACATAATAGAGCAGTGGCGTAGCCAAAAGGGGGCAAAATGAGCTCCCTTCCCCCCCCCCCCAAAAAAAGCCTCGACCCCCTTCTTGCTCCGCTGAAAAAATCAAGAAAAGTACAAATCAAATTGAAATTACATAGTTTACACCCTTTTCAGTAAAGTATACCCCCAAATGGTATATTTTTTCACTCTAGTGCCATCAGTTCAAACTCAATTACCATATTTAAAAAAAAAAGTTTTTAAAAAATGTGTGCCTCGTGCGCACGTCAAAAATCATAACAATTTAGCACTGAAACTGCAAAAACAGGACCAAAAACGTCAATTTTTACATAAGCTATGGTAAAAATTTGGGATCTACCATTATTTGCTACTTATTTGGGGAGTTGCCCCCCCCCCCCCCCCCCTTAAAAAATCTTTGCCCCCTTGCCCCCTTGATATTGTCTGTATACGCCACTGTAATGGAGGGGGTGAGTTTGACAAATCACATTTTTATGATATTGAACTTTCTGGGATTTTTGAAACAAAAAAAGTATAATAGTTAATCAGAATTTGGGAAATTTGAAAAAGTGATTGTAAAGTTTAATGAGTAATATGTCTACACAACTTGGGAGGTGTATATCCCTCTCACTTCCCCTCAGGCCACCTAACTTCACCACTCCACCTTGCCTCAGCCCCCGGCCTCAGCCCAAGTTACCTAAACCAACCCACCTTGCCCCACCCTCTTACCTTTGCCTGTAGAACATACAGCTCAGCTTTCTCATTCACACATGCAATCCTAGGCTCATGTATAGCGACCTCTTTATTGAATTCCCTTGCATCTCTCAACTGTTGTTGAAAAGTCGTCGCATCCTGTGCCAGGCACTCAAATTCCAGCAGTTTCACCTCAGCCGCTGTGACCCAGTTGCTTTCTGTAGTCACCGACTCGTTATAGGCATGCAAAGAATCTCCTGATTGGTGCAAAGTTTTTAATCTATAAATAACGACAAGTACAAATAGAAACTTTTGTTAATATAAGTATCAGTTGTGTCTAGCAAACGACATGCAGACATTTGGCAAAACAAAACAAGACCAAAGCAGACCAGGTTGGGCTGATGTGATCTGGTTTCAGCAAAGATTGCTGTAACTATTAACCTTGGAATTGCCCATAAAGACACAGCAAAACATTATTCTATGGTCTCGTGAGCTATTATAGTTCATCTACAGTGCAATTAAGAGCAGTTTCATGGAATATATACCATTTTGATTAACCAGACTGCAGAACAGTTTGCAAATTTAATATAGTCAAACTGCCATGTGTAGTACCTGGAATCACCAATAAGAGCTTTTAAATGGGTACAATTAAAACCATTTGAAGGTCAGCAAATGTCATAATGACAACTCAAGCAGTGATGACATTGATGTTCACTTGTGCAGCTAACACATCTTCATGGCATGATTTATACAAGGATATTTTTAAGACTAATGGTGCATTCAGAGTCCAGCGATTTCATCTCTGCAACATCGTTTGAAATGCAATCTTGAAATTTTAAAGTACACATCTTGTAGCATGTGTAAAGACTGCGTATCGAGCAATGCTGCAGTGATAAAATCACTGGACTCTGAAAGCACCATTAAAATGACATAAACAGTTGTGCAAGTGGGCACCAGACTGAACTGAATTACAGAAGCAAGTCAAAACTACCTTAAAAACGCACTCTAAAATATAGATACATATGATTTGATGAAAATAAACATTCATGAGAAGAGCTGGATAGGTCGTAAAATGCTTTCAAACAGACTGGAATTATATAAAATCCAGGACATTTTGAAAAATTCTTTCTTTCTTGCATTCAGTAGGAAAATTTTATTTTTATTCATAGCAAAAAATTATATAGGGGAATTTGTACTCGCCGCCATTTTGTTTTGACTGCTGTGTTAATCCTATGGGATGGCAACCATCTTGGATTGTCGCTCATGGAGGGTGAGTTATTGTACCTTCGACATTTTACGACTCCACTTGCCATACTTAAAGAGTCTTTGAAATGGATTTGCCGGAAAATTGGCGTACTTTGATCAGAGCAAGTTGCAATACATGCTACTTGAAATGCAGACAAGGTTTGCGTGCGAAACAAAATACACACTGTTTATGCTTGAAGATTTATGTGCTTTGCCAGGAAATCGGGCCAAACTCCAAATATATCCGAAGGTACAGTAACTCAGCTCCATGAGCGACAACATGATGGCAAGGAGTACAGATTCCCCTTTACAATTTCCTTGTTTTATAGACATATTATACATACTTTTCAGATTCAGATAAGAAACCCATTTTTATTTTGAAGTATGCTTACAACACAAAAATATTGTCAAAAACACAAAAATATTGTCAAAAACACACAAATATTGTCATCAAAATATTAGTCTGCTCACCTCTGACGGGTCTGTTGGCAAATCTCATCCCATCTATCAGACAAATCATGCACTTCCTTGATCAGTTGCTCTACATCTCTTGGTAAAGCGCCCTCCGATAGATTCCTAACCTTTGTTGTTTCGCTGTTTAGGTGATCTATCACTGGTTGGAATGGTGGTAGAGTTCTCTGTAAAGCCTGGATCAAATATACAAAGGTTAAGTGTCAGTTTGATTCAACCGTTCTGTGTTGCTTGTCATGGAACAAGGATTTACCAGTGACTTTCTAAACTAAATTGGACTGTATTGGCTAATCTACTGGAACACAAATTACACAATAAGGTTACTGTTCTCTGAAATAGGCCTTCTAGCAAAATTGACATCATGTATGCATGCCAAGGACCCTGTGCCTACTTCTTGTCCATAATGCAGAGGTATATACTATATACAATGGTTAAAGCTTGGAGATAGTATCAGTGCTATTTTAACGGTGCTCTTTCCTAAAAATACCGCTTTGAAAACCTAAGTAAATGCTTCAAAGAACTTGCAGAGCTATTTCTAGGTGAACATATCTATGTAGTAACTATACAGTAAGGTACAGTATTTCTTAGTCTTAAGAATCTGGCTATGTACCTATTTGGCACCATGCACAATTTTTATTTCATATGAACATTCAAAAGAGCTCAAAAGGTTACCAAATATTTTGATAAATGTTCTGATTCTGAACTAATATTGTGTTAAGCCAACTTATATTTCCCTTCCGCATGTTAAATCTCAGGCAAAGTAGGCGTAAGGTCCTTGTACTTATTCAAATATTTTTGCACATTTCAAATGTGTTTCTAGATATAGATTTGTATTCAGCTTTAATATTTTCTAAATCAAGTACTCTAGTAAAAATATATTTTTAATTCAAGTACAGAAAAACATCATGACAACAAATTTGTTAAATCAACATCTTTTACTTCAATACCCCTGATTAAATGTAGACATGGCAACTAAACAATGAAATTATGCTATACTACAATGAACAAAACTTGACTGAGAAATATAACAATTGTATAGAGCCAATCAAGTTTCAAATGAGCAAGCTGAATAAAATATTGACATTCTTCATGTTCCTTCATGTTCTAAAGGAAACATTAATGTTTATACAACTCTTAGGAACATGAAAGAACCATTTCTACATCTCATTTGAAAATGGGATTTCTGACAAATAATCATTTGATATGGATGGAGCAATTGTGTGTTAATTAGTTTTGTGGCATCCACATTCTACACACTTATTATAAACTTAAAAGAGCATTGGAGAAGTTCAGGATCATCCCCAAACTTTTTTCCTGACATTTCAAGATTTTTTCAACATTTGAAGTGATAACAGTTATAATGAAAGCATGCAAATTTTCATTGCCAAATCAACCCGTATGTGTCAAAATATTTAGATTTTCTTTCATAATTAATTATTGTTGTCGACAATGGTAATAAATACTGCCCCCAGAGTTCAAATCTTAAAATTGGCTTTATTAGTAGACTAAAAGGGATATTGGAATTTTTTTTGATTTTTCTGCAATCTATGAAGTAATCGCAATGTTATACCAATAAAACTTAACCTTTTTCCTGACTTATTGTATGAATAAACACTTTTAGAGAATAGCCTCATACCAAAGATCAACATGCAAAACAGATTTTTTTTTGGACATTTCTGAAGGTTTTGATCAAAATTTCTCATAATTTGGTACTTGACAGTCATTATCTAATTACATAAGGTGTAAATCACCTGCAGATAAAATTGTGAAATTTTGTCCAATGCATCTTTACCAATATTCACTTATCTCAAATAAAGAGATCTAGTCAAGTAATATAAAA
>JXSR01S001490.1:24799-36150 GCA_000969725.1 Ophiothrix spiculata
CAGAAATGATTTTGAGTAAAAACCTTATATGACCCGTGGGGACAGGATTGCATTTTACGAAACCATTTTGGGCAAAACTTATAGTAGATTAAACACTGTTCTGTATTCATCATACTTCTCAAACAGAATCATGATATTTGTTAATGAGCGAAAATTGGAGCGACTTAAGGAAAACAAGCATCAAGTTATCAAGTTAGCTAATTTAAAGTGACGCTACTATAGTAAATATTCGATGTTGCAATTTTTTCAGAAAATATATCAGCTGTAAGATTTTTTCTCTCGTCTGAATATGGGTCATTGTCATTCAGATTTGCTTGAGAGAAATGGGTGCGTTCTTAAAAAAAGAGAGTCGGCAAAATAATAGTATTATTGTTGCAAAAAGTATCTTTTTTTATCACTAATTACATTGATTACATTGCAATACGGTTAATTATTTGTTCTTTTCTTTTGCTTTTATCTTCTAACAGATTATTTGGAACTAATGGTGCATGCTCTTCATGTGGACAGTCAATACTCGCTAACTAACTAGTCATGAGATCACAAAATAAAGTATATCACCTTAAATGTTTTAGCTGTAGCTCATGTCACATTCAACTAGTACCGGGTGATAAATATTCATTTGTAAATGGAAGTCTTGTCTGCGAAAATGACCACATCAAAATGTACAAAACCCACGGCCCATTGTCAACTGTTGGACTCAGACCGGAAAACAAGGTACAGTATTCTTTCATTCAAAATATCTATTTTCTTTTTCTTTAATGTTGCCTTTAAAGGCTGTAATTTTCATATCTGTTCATTAAAGAATAAGTCAATTGACAGGTCACTCAACAGAACCTCTTTATTATCTTGAAAGTAAAAACAAACGAACAAAATACATTAAAACGTATTTCTCGAAATCAATTACTACGGTATTTATCATTGAAAGCACTCAATTTATCATTACAAGGAGATTTAACACAAACTGCTAATATTAAAAGAAAAGAAACTAGAACAAATTTTGTTAAAGAGAACAGTTATCAAAAATGCCGTCAAAGTTTGTTTGTAGGGGGGTTGCAACTCGGTGACATTTTTGACAATTTTAAATCGCCATTTTAGAAAATATATACGCATGCTATGAGGCTGAAACTAACACGGCATGTTAGTTTGATCATTTCCCTTTGCGTTATATGCAAAAAACCGATGATATTCCGTTATTAAGAATGAATCATGAAAGACCTTTATGACGTCATAATTACGTAACGCCTTGGCCGATTGTTATGAACTTGGTATCGTTGGATAGGAGAGGAACATACCTATCTATTGATAACAAAATCAAGTTCACAAGGGGTTCCTTTTTAAAAATTCAGAAGGGGTTGTAAAAAAAAACCTCCCCTTGATTAGACGTGTTACAAAAAAAAAAAGTTTGGTTAGACGAGGGTTAACAGTTGTATATATTTTTTTTTATTTTTTTTTCCAGGTTTGTTGATATGCTGTCATGAAGGTGATGTGACCACATTATGAGATGCTAAGGGTATTTTCTTTACAAAGCTACTAACAAAGGAAATCTCTGCCAGTAGAAACAGTCAAATAGATCTGAACTTTATTAACCGGTGTACTTGGCGTAAGAAGGAACATTTGAAAAAAATACCATCAGGAAATCGAGCTATTTTATGAATTACAACTCAAATTGCGATAACCTGAGGAACAATTAGATAATAGCATATTGTATTCTATACATTTAATGTGGCGCTTGTTAGCACTAACTCTCAAATTAAAACTTGGTATAAACCTTGCACTCTGCCTCATTTGAAAATGTACAGTGTGTGTGTGAATAACTGACATAACTGAAAACCGTTGCGATACATGTTATATATCTGTTAAAACGACGGACAAATGTTTCCCGCCTATTTGTGACCCTCTACCACCAGATTGTACTATCTTACCCCTTTTTGTGCTTATGTACTAAATCTTTTTATTAATTGAACAAACATTATACATATCGATGCAGTGACAAGTTAAACCAGGGGATACAAATGTATAAAAAATAATCACGAATTGAATTTGATTCGAAATCACATATAGCGCTTGAATCATTGTTTTTGACATGTTAGGACTACAGCTGATTTATCTGCCCGGCATGTAATGGACATTTTATCAATACTTGTATTCACCTTTTGCAAGCCTTCAATTGAGAGCCACTGAATCAACAGGAATCAACAAAATAGCCTCCGGCAAATATAATTAGAGGAACAACTCGTGCAAATAGTGTATTTATACGACTGCCAAGGAAGCGTTTCCGTATAACTGAAAAATGATCTTTATGTAATGGAAGATTAGGAGACACTCGCGAAAATGTAAATTGTCTTTTTGCTCATACATATATTATTATACACCTTAGCTTATTTTTAATTTGTAATTACATTGAAAATCAGTTTCTGGTCAGTTTCTTGTTTGACCCAGTGTGCTATTTCGGAACGCCATATCCCAACCCTAGGTCTGATTTTCACAAAACGATCTTAAAGTAAGGGCAAGGCTTCAAAAAAGTCAAGAAGTTTCAGCGCGAAAAAATAACAACCAGAGGAGATTTAATAAAAAAAATGTCGAGAGGGGGGGGCCTCTTTTAGGGTTAAAGTCTATGAAGAGCGGGCTTAGATTCTAGGGGGGACTGAGATTACTAAGATGACCCTGACACTTATTACAATGTAATATAGACAAATCTGGCCATATAATATTTGGCCAGTCCTTAAACAAAACTAAAAAATGAAACTAAATGATATTTTTTTATAATTTTAATTTGGATATTTTCATGCAACCATCTTTTATAACTTGTATGTACAAATGTGGAACTTGTATATACCAAGTAGTGAATTCTTTACAAGACAAACTCTACCGTTTGGTTCTTAGATGTCTCCTGGGTCCTTTTAATTGTGGATTTTTTTTGATGATATTTGCATAAAATAAAAGCATCGATCCTCGTATGTTAAAAAACACTGTGCTTTAGATTTAATGCAGTCAAGTTAGCTCAATCGATGCAGAAGGTCCCGAGTTAAACCCCGCCGGTGCCAAAAGTTGAATGTGCTTGAAATTCCCTTGGACAAGGAACTAACTGCTAATTGTCTCGTGGAAACCCGTAAGAAACTCGGGGAGCTGATCCGGGCAGAGATGGTTCGTATGTGGGCTGATCAAGGTTCAGCGCCCCTAGAGGTTGTCGCAGAACCTGAAATGATGCTTGGTGTGGAATGAAGCTTACTTGGGCCACATTGGTCAGCGAACACCTGTGAAGTGTGCAGAGGCCGAGTGGAATTACAAATCTGGGAGGCATAGCGCACTATAATCCTCCAGTATTTAACCTATTGCATTATTTCTCTTTTTTGTTACTGAGTTGATCAGAAGAAACTTAATAATTTATAAAAACGGGGAGCAATTAAAGTAACGGATACTGGTTATTGAAGGGATGGACGAATGTGTTAAACATCGATGGCTACTACTAATATGCGTCAAATACGAAAAGGAGGCGGTGGATCTGTATATGTAAATTCTCAGATTACTGCTCGACATGCATCCGAAATCCCCGTCCCAGACGAACTAGAATGTTTATGGGTCTTTCTGCAACCGAAGAAACTGCCAATAGATGTCTCCATCATCGCAGTGTGTGGTGTCTATATTCCATTTGGTTCTCCACATCAAGATCTCTAGAGAGAACATTTGTTGACATCCATGGACTTACTGCATACTAAATATCCTAATATAGGTTTTGTAATAATGGGTGATTTCAGTAGAATGTCAATTGACAACATTCTCAGAAACTGTAACCTAAACAATTGGTGACTTTCAATACAAAAGGTAATGCCAAATTAGATCTTGTGATTTCCAATTTTCATGCATACTATGAATCTCCAACCCCTTTGGCTGCCCTTGGAAAGAGTGATCATATCTGTGTCAAATGGAAACCATCTGATTATTCTCGCAAACATCATAACATCAAACGGTCTAATCGCCCGATTAAAGAGGGGCAACTTAGAGCTTTTGGCAATTGGATCCAACGTAATGAGTGGACTGATATCCGTAATGCTAGTGGCACCCAGCAAAAAGCTGACTCCCTATACAGGTATCTCCACGATGCAATTGACTCATTCTTTCCAATCACTTCTGTTAGACAGCATTCTAACAAAAAGCCCTGGTTCTCACACCAGGTAAAATCCCTCATAAAAGAAAGACAATTAGCCTTTGTTTCAGGTAATACATCAACCTATAATATTCTGAGAAACAAGGTTCGTCGTGAGATCAAGAAGACCAAGGTTGATTATTATGCCAATAGAGTCCGTGATCTACAGAAAACAGAACCTAGAAAGTGGCACCAACAGGTTAAAGTCATGACAGGGATAATAGAGATTCGGGATAGGAATCTGGTATACCTTGCCAACGGAAAAAATGAAGCTTCAGCGCAAATTAGCAATTCGAGGTCACGTGGTTAATTATGTATCACGTACAAGCTCATTAGTATGCACGATTTTGAAAACAAAATTCTCCGAAAATTATCTTGAATTTCAGTGCAATAAAAGTGAAAAATAAATAGAACCAGACCCATAAATCATTAGATACACTAATTCTGAACCAGTTTTGGCCGATGGTACTATAAGCTCACCGACGCAAAGAGTGAAATTTCCATTTGAAATCGGCTGATCCGCGCTGAGTAAGCTTAAAGATTTCAAGCACACCACGGCAGTCAAACTGTAAGTTACAAGTTCGAATTCGTACGCAACCAGTTAACGAGAACTCGAACTTAACATTCTGGTTATTGTGATATTCCTCTGCGCAAAGTTCTACGCAAGGTTGCTATGGGTTGTATGGCATAATTTACATATTATGTATTAAATGTCGCCTTAATCAGCTGTTTATAACAAAAGACTGTGCACATGCAGCCTTAATCAGCTGTTTATAACAAAAGACTGGAAAGGCTTCAGCAGAAACGCGAGAGAAACAGGGCCCTGGTCATGATTGGTAATTCAAAGTCTGATATCAGCATTCCTTTCCCAGGTGTAGATGATGATGACCATTTTAAGATTGCTAATAAGATCAATGATCAATTCGTAGGTGTCTCATCACATATTCCTCCTTTGGATCTGAGCTCTCTCCAGGCCTATTTACCAGCCAGGGAATCATTGATCACCATCCCTTCAACCTTGGGAAGTGTATGCTGAACTGAAAAAGGTCAAACCCACCAAAGCCACAGGTCCAGATGGAATTTCTCCCAGGATTGTAAAAGAGTTTGCTTATGAACTCAGTACCCCCTCACTTAAATATTGAATTCTTTGTATCAAGAGGGAGTTGTGCCCACACAATGGAAAAGGGCCATTGTTGTTGTTCCAATCCCCAAAACCAAGCCTCCCAAACCTGACAAACTAAGGCCTGTCTCCTTAACGGATTGCTTTGTAAAGGTTAGTGAAGGGTTTATAACCAAATGGATCTTAAATGATATACAAAACAAAATTGACCCCCAGCAGTATGGTAATGTCCCAAGTATTTCTACTTCACACTATTTAGTAAGCCTCCTTCACAATCTGCATCAAGGCGGTGACAGGGTCAACAACGTAGGGACGGCGGTTCTGACGGACTTCTCCAAAGCTTTCGACATGGTTGACCATTCTATGCTTGTTGTTAAACTTATTCAGCTAGGAGTCCGCAGATCTATCGTTCCTTGGTTGTGTGACTTTGTAAGCAACCGGGTTCAAAGTGTACGTTATAAACAAACACTTTCAGAATTCAAAACCCTCAATGGTACTCTCCCCCAGGGTACAAAACTGTGCTCAATTGGTGTCCAGGTCATAATTAACGATGCTGTGCATAACAGGAAAGGCAACATTAACTGTTGGAAATACGTGGATGATCTGACGATCACAGAAAATAGATCGTATCCCCAAACAAGCTCCAAGATACGCTCGATGAGTTTACAGAGTGGACCGGAACTAACAAGCTTCGCTTGAATCCAACAAAGTGTCAGGCCCTCAATATGTGCTTTAAAACAGAAATTCCTGATCATACTGAACTAGCAATTTCTGGGGTTTCCCTTGGTTTTGTAACTGAAGCCAAAATTGTAGGCATCTGGATCCAAAATGACATAAAATGGGATAAAAATGTCAATGAGATAACAAAAAAAAGCCAATCAGAAACTGTATTATGCTGACGTTATTAAAGAAATTTGGGTTCAGTGATGAAGAGCTAACTATTGTCTATAAAGGCTATGTTTCTCTTGGAATATGCTGATGTAACATGGCACTCTTCCATTACTCGCCACCAGAATCAAGCACTGGAACAGCTCCAACGGCATGCATGCAGAATCATCTTAGGCTATAGGTGCACATCCTACGTTGATGCAGTTGAGACTTGTCGATCATTGTCGCAGGTTTGCCGAAGGGCTTTCCAAATCAGAGCGTACAAAAGATCTTCTCCCTCTATCTAGACTGGATACTCATGGAGGCAAGCTTCGCAATGCACACAAAATCTCCCAAGGTATCAGCTAAGCCCTATTCCCTATTTCATCAGTTTGCTCAACCAATAGAGTCCGATTCTGCAGGCAAGCCACGGTAGCAATTTATTCACTTTTTATTATGTACAATTTCCCTTTGATGGCTAGAGTATGAGCTTGTGGATTGTTTTATATTAATTGTTTGTCATCATTCCCTTTATTTTGAAAACCAAAGTAATGTGCAATATAGTATTCATTATAATTTATACTTTGTATGTTCAATATTGAGTGTATATTTTTTTTAGTACTTAATTATCTGTATTAAAATATTTATGTGTTATGTAATTTTATCTTATAATTTGACCCCCGGGTCACTAATAGATGACAGTTTTAATAAGACATGAAACATGAATGAAATTAATATTTTATAATATATCAAGGGTGATACTTACAAACTCAAAAGGGCCTTGGACGGATAAAAAAATACAATACTATTGAAAACAAGAATAGAGAAAATCCCCTTATTGAAGTCAGAAAAGAAAAGGGAATTGTCATCGATGATGAGTATGGCCGATGGTTACGTTTTCTGAGGCTTTGATGACACAATTGAGTGATGGAAAATAGTAATAAAATATCATATCATGTTAGCTTTACCCCGGTGACAACCTAAATGAGATCACTAACGGTGGTGATATACGTACAGTCTCTAATACGAGCCCCAAGATGTTCAATTTAGTAGAAGACAGGGTCGTTACAAATTGATGGGAATTGATGTTTGGCTGATCAGACGTATGCTGTGTCAGAAGGAAACTAGGTTTTAAGTAAATTCACAAGGTATAGATTCGGTATAGATTCTACTTGATCGGTTTATTTGACTCAGTTGGAAATGTGTTTGATAAGGAATTGGTATAGAAAATTGATACTCAGAGTTCTTGGGACATCTCTAGTTTAGAGCTTCATTTTACATACAGATTGTTTGGCCCCTTGGACCCAAGGCTACTAACAGCCATTTCCTCTAGTCATCGGGCACGTTTATGTTAATTTTGATTATTTGGGCTTTTGTAGTTTTTAAGCTTGGGGTGTCAATATGAACGTCTAAAAATGGAGGAGAAGCCTATCCGTCAGAAAAACAATATATATCAAATGTTTCACACGGATAAAAAAAAACCCTGATCAACAAACTTATTGCATACGACAGTACAAGGGTTAACCCTATCATACACGATTGTCCCGTGTATCAATGCCATTATAACAATACTAATGCATATTTACGTGAAGTGTTCTACTTGTTATTCTATCCAAATAAGATTCTTATAAGCACTGCTTTATTGTTTCCTTTTATCTCCAATCATAACTAATCTAATTCTAGACACACACTTTGTGACTTGAAAGCTCTACTTAGTCTCAGCAGAGATAAAATTTCCTCAAAAGGAGTATTTTAAGATTCTATACCTTTCTTTATTCAACGAACTCAGCCGCAATTAACCGACAACGTGCCGCCAGACAATGTCCATGATGTGGGTTCGTTAGTTCCTTTTAACTCCCGTAACAACCCCAGTAAGTGGTTAAGTGTGATTTTATCTCTTAATTGCAAGTGTCAGGAGACGCAGAGAAACGGGTCTTAATGTCTTCAACATTTCGAGAGAGGAATTCCTTAACTGGGATTTGATCTTTAAAACTATGCCTACCTAAAGGTTGCATTAAACCCTATCTAATTGTTGTTGTATTACCCATATATCCGCATATTTTTATCAATCAATTCACGTCATAACTAAATATTTAGTGAAGTTTTACATATTCATTTTAAGTTTGCTTAAAAACACTATAAAAAATATCTAAAGAAACGGTTCATATTTAATTTCTTGGAAACAGCAGTCATTAAGAAACGATGTGTCTCTAAAACACCAGAGCGTGCAAAGTGGTATATAGGGACATGACAGGTAGCAGAGAAAAGATAAAAATCAGGTCAACCCGAACCATTCCATCTGACTTCGTTCTTAATTTAAATGTCACTTGAGAAGCTACTATCAAAAGATAAACGCGCGTGTTGCATGTGATCAAGAAACAAGTGTTAACTTGAAAAATATCTCACATTGCCGTTTTTCACATATGTGCTGATATGTAAAAACAAATCTTTTAAAATAGCCATACTTTTATAATAATTCTGTGGCCCCATGCATGAACCCCATATCCCACAGGTTGACAAGTTACTCCATCAAGACAAACTTTGACGTAATTATCTTCCCTTTGGTGTTGTGTGAGTTGTCAATTTCATGTATGGGGAAAGTGTAGCAACGAGTTCCATGCATGAACCCCGTATCCCACAGTTTCCAAGTTAGTACATGGGAGAAAACTAGGTCAAAGTTTATCTTGATGAGTAACTTGTCAACCTGTAGGATATGGGTTCATGCATGGGGCCACAGTATTGAACTTAACTGAATGTGGGGGGTTAACATGGATAAATTAGTATGCAAAGGCAAAGTCTTGAATCAAAAAAACGTTTCGAAAGAAATTAGATAAACAAACAAATACAGCATTTTGATTTGCTGCTTTGCTCGAGTAGCTTCACATTAATAACCTAAGCAATTCATCTTCGGACATTGAATGCATCCTACTTGCCATTATTGTGTCTCAATTATATCT
This sequence comes from Ophiothrix spiculata, assembly GCA_000969725.1. Classification (NCBI taxonomy): domain Eukaryota; kingdom Metazoa; phylum Echinodermata; class Ophiuroidea; order Amphilepidida; family Ophiotrichidae; genus Ophiothrix; species Ophiothrix spiculata. Next base: position 33,888 of record JXSR01S001490.1, read on the forward strand.
GCATGTATAAATTGGACTGGTAAAGACAAAATATTGCTTGAGGTAACAACGTGAACTGTATAATCACAATTTACATATTATGAAATCTAATAAAGATGAAAAAGTGCAAGATGACACTGTAACACCTTTTTTTCAATCTACCCGAACTAGGATATTTCATTTCATAAAATATTTAGCAAAAAATGTGATATCAGGTTACAATATTATTATACTATGCCTCATCTGATATTACAAGATTTTTAGATAACAACCAAATCATCAATGATACGCAGTTCATCAATTATGCACCAATAAGTTACTAAATCAACTGTTGACTAGTTATATCCGGGCAATTACAGTTAATGACTAATACTGCCTGAAGACAATTCATTACTTTCGTGAAAAACAGACTAAAGGTACTAAATTAAAAAGCTTTTAGCAATTGAAAAATCGTAATGGCAATAATTGAAAATTGATCTTAAGAAGTGCACCTCATCTCTATCTTAACCCCTGATGTGTATCTGGTTACTCAAACTGTTTTTAAATGATTCAATAACCGGAATAGTGTTGACTCTAAAATTCTTTTCGTACCAATTTACGGTGTTTTAAAACCTATTAATTGACCATTTAGCGGATAATGTACTTGCAATTTTGACTACGCATTGACGAAAAAATGGTAAGGGTCGTATTAGGTTAAATGAAAGAGATGGTGTGTAAGTGATCTTCTAGCATCTGAACATAGTTTAATTCAATTCCGTCGGACATATTGAATTAAGAGAGGGTTCATACAATCACGGAAATGTGTACACCCATGCGATATGTGCTTTGAATTACAAACCATTACTTCTTTGTAGTACTTCAATAATATAACAAGAAAACATTAAGAAAAACCTACATGATATTAGCTATAGCATTATGTGCAAGCTCACGATGGATGCCCTCAGGGCTATGGGTTATTTTTTCCCTTACCTTCTTTTGTCATTACACAATCCCCTTTTATTGCAATAACGTAACAACGCCTCGCCTATATTATTTTGTATTAGGTCAGAGACCGAATGGGACAAATATTTGAGCAAGGATAATATTAAAGCTAAGGGTTATTTTAATTAATTCATACAACCCTTGTCTTACCAAGGGGGGGGGGGGGGGGGGAGTTACAATACCTCTAATTGGATGATTCCCTGTTACATAGGATACAAACAAATACGACCTACGGGATACAATTGGTTGTAAGGGGCGGCTTCAAAACTCAACCGGCGGTTGTCTGCCGGTTCGGAGCGGTTCTGGGCGGTTGGCTATTGTTTATTCCGGTTGAACCGCCCAGAACCGCCCAGAACCGGCAGACAACCGCCGGTTGAGTTTTGAAGCCGCCCCTAAGTTTATCCTTTGCGGTGGATATTAGACCATAAATGACGACATCATATACACGCCGCAAGGTTTTAACTCAGAATGAAATTATTGCGGTATGCTTCGGCGTATCTACGGCTTACGGCAGGGGTCCGATCGGTGTCCACTGATATCTACCTGGTATGACGCCGTAAACACATCGTAATCTCACCGTAAGGTTATTTGACCAGGGTATCCGTCACGAATTGGTCAGAAAAAGTGTAACATACCACTAAATGAGAAAAACATCACAAATTTGAATATTTCTCAACACAGGATAAAATATGTAAATTTGAAGACTATCAAAGTATACATTTTTCAAAGCTCATAATACAAGGATACCAAATATACACATGATACTGATATTACACAAGGTGTGTAAACATTATACAAGGTGCAGACTGAAAAAAATGTATGTTGATATCACTCTCTTCATACACCTTTTTTATTCTAAACAGTATACCAACATTAAAACAAAACAGGTATAGATTTATAATGATGAAACATAGGTCTCTCAATAAGAAAATAGAACTATCATTTGGGCCCATATTCCAGAACGATGTTTAGCTAAACCATTGTTTAACTGAGCATCAACTGTCCAGGAATGACACGCATCATTGCAGCTTTTAAGCAGAACAGTTCAATGAGTCGTGCTGTTGACGAGAATTAAAACCTTGATTTAGCTAAACACCTTTCTGGAATACAGGCCTAAATGTCCATACGATGAAATATACATGTGGTTAAAAATTATATACTCATTTCAAACAATTGCATGCCTGTATAAGATATTTGCTGACTTCTTTATATGTCTGAGCAATAGTGTGAAGTCAGACAACGCTAGAGACACAAGTAACACTCGGTTTCTGCTTAGGTGGGGTTCCCTTTCGTTTACGGGCAT
>JXSR01S001490.1:55237-65551 GCA_000969725.1 Ophiothrix spiculata
GATTATCAAATTGAAAATCTTGGATTATCGAATTACTGGACATTTGGCGTCGAAAATCTTGGATTATCAGTTGAAAATCCAAGTTATTCTCGAAAATCTTGGATTATCGATTGAAAATCTTGGTTTTTCAACCGATAATCCAAGATTTTCGTCGAAAATCCAAGATTTTCGAGTTACTGGACATTGAGCGCGCCATAGTAGTCTGCTCAGTTTTCTAAATGGACAACTATACTGTTGGTTCAGTAAATACTCACAATCTTGTCTCTGTATCTAGTACAGCTTGGGCAACTGCACTGGCCGTAACTAAAATGCCCATTTATGCAAGTCAAAGATGTAACAGTTTAATTATTCTCTTCTGTTTTTCAGGTATGTTGATATGCTGACAAGGACTGAAGTAACCACATTTTGAGATGCTGAGTACTATCAAGAATTGCCTAAATTGTCTCAAGTAAACCATTGTAATTTATAAAATGCCGGCCTATATATATATATGAATCCAAAAAAAAAAAAAAAAATGAAGTTAAAGACTACTGTCAAATGTAAATTTCGCGTTTGTATTTATTAATAACAGAGACCTGAGACCGTATTCTCGAAAGGTGTTTAACGCTAATAAGTGTTGAAATCGATATTTAAACTATGATTAAAATAAAATTATTTATCAAAGATCTACTAAATACAATCACCGCTTAAATTCTAACATCATGTCGTTAAACTTCTCTGAAAACTATGTCAAAGGGATAGTTTAAGGTCTTATTTTCATCGTGTGTTTGACGATCTCTATTTGATTGTTTTAAGCTTTGGAAACCTGCTATTATTAATGCAAAACGCTTGAAGACGATATAACGACATTGACGTGGCTATAACAAGTATGATCAGCTACCGGTATATATTATATCAATACAACTTTTCCAACGACAATTATAGTTTGGTTGATGAAATGACAAAACAAAACAAAACATAAAAAAACAAAACATTAAGTTGCTGTAAACCTATCAGAAACATAGTTCCTGATATACTAAAATTACATAATTACAATAAACCTCTATAAAAATGTGTAGAGTTTTCTTATTGAAATAGGGTTTCAAGGCATTTTTTCACTGTTTTAATATCTCACATGATACCTTACCTTAGGAAAATACTATTTAAGTTAACATATGTACAGATGATATTTGAGCTAAAAGCAACTTCAATTAATATTAGTGCTTCGGGGATAAGACTTAATAGATCTCGTATACTGTTAGTCTGTATATATTGTGGTGCAATTATGCTCTGCTGGCTCGTTAGCATCACGGGTTAAAACCCCCATCTCATTTAGAGTACTCAGAGTTTAATGCATAGTTCAGCCTTAAGATATATAATGGATTAAAACTATTAGATTTTGTTAAAGTGAGTTGGACTAATAGCAAATGGTATATCTCAGGAAAATGTGTCATATAATATGTTGAAATGGTAATAGTTGGGATAAAAGTTAGTTGAAATGGTTTTAGTTAATATAAAACCTTGTTTAGTCATTTGGCTCTCTCAAGTCATCATTTACAATCCCAGTACTGTTTAATGCAGGGAAAGCATTGCATATATTAAAGCATCTACTAATAGTTTAACTACAAGGTTTATCCAAGTAAGATGCTTTTAGTGTTGACATCTAATATAATAAGCGAATCCTTTTAAAGAAGAAAACACATAGATGCTTTAATAATACATTGACAGTCTGACCAAAGGTTTATTGTAACTATCGTGAGTGGAAATCAGATTTACTTTCTAAAGTCTGTAAGATACTCCGTCGTTAAAAAAACTTCCATTAGCTTTTTGTTGTGTACTAAAATCCATTGTAGACTACTAATTTATTTGCTTTTTAACGTGCTTGCCACGGGCATTTTCATTTCTTAATCGGACATGTTTTGTCAATATCGCCTCCATTGTCATGTCATTTTCTCATTGTATTGAAATGTGTTGAAAATTTTCAAATACACATTTTAATAAAATCGTATCTTATATTTTAATATATAACGTTACCCTTTTAGCAATAATGTATTTTCCTATATTTGATTTAGAATTGCTTTATTGAATTTTCTAAAAAAAAAAGCCTTTTTTGAATGGTTTGTTTCAAATCAAGTTGTGGAATTGAGTAAATCTATGAGTTTTTGTTCATGTTGAAAAGATACGATTTTGGCACTTGTTTTTCATTCTTCATTCCCGTATGAATTTATGGTATCTTTAGATATCTTGGGATAGTTTTACGTCATTTAAAGGAAACTCAAGTAAATAGCTCCTATATGTAACGACAGAAAAACCCTTGCCCTAACTTCCTACCGACCTTTTGAATATCTAATGGTGTGTCCTTAAACGATACCAGTCAGAAGACAGACATACCGAAACAAGCAATCGCTTTTATTTACTCTTATCCATTAACATTTATTTTATATTGAATTAATGCAATTATGTGAATTTTATGGCAATCCAATCCATTAACATGACATTTCAGATATAAAGTAATAAGGTTTTATAAAGCTTCCATTTATTATTATTACCTTGATTATAGAGCAAGATATGTATTCTTTATTAGACAAACTCTAAGACCATATCTATAATTGACATACTCCCGCTGTTGATGGGGTAACTCCACAGAATCGGGCGGGGAATCGGAACTCAGAACGAGGTCAAGTATGATAAATACACTACTTGATCTCGCTCTGAGTTCCTTTCCCCGTCCGATTCTGTGGATTTACCCGTCAACGGCGGGAGTATGTAAATTATAGATATGGTCTATTTTCCATAGATGTCCCTTTTAATGTGCATCAGGTCTTTGACATTTACATAGAATTACAAATCGGCACTGTTATATCAAGAACTATATTTGCCTTCCCCTCTGTTTTGTTATGTTTTTTCTTATTACGAATTCAAACCAGAGCAGTCTAAATTATTTATTAAGATGGGGAATGATTAATGTAATGGATATAAGTTATTATTGAGGTGGACGAACGAAGTTTATATTTTCTAGTAATATCCCTAGACTTGTAGAAACAGACTCTAAATTACATCGGTTACGTGAAAGGAAACAAAGAATCAAGACTTACAAGTTAAAAAGAATGATGGTGAAAGCAGAAATCCTATTATTGAAGTCAAAGAAAAGAAGAATTGACACTTCTGATGATTGTGGCCGGTGGTTACGATTTCAGAGGCTTTCAAGACAGAATTGTGTGGTGAAAATAGTAATAAAAGATCATTTTAGCTTTACCAAGGTGACTACCTTAATGATATCAGGAAAGGCGGTGATATACAGTCGTTAAAAAGCCAAAGAAGTTCATCAATTTTATAGAAAGCACTGTCGTTATAAATTTATTGGAACTGAAGCTTTGCTGATCTGTGCAAAGATTTAAGTTGTGTTACATAAGATTTATATTGTGTTATAGAGATACTGGGTTTTATTATGCTTCATAGGATAATTTGATTTTTAAATTAGTTTCATAAGTATTTCAATTTGGTCCGTAAAATTGTTACTCTGAGTAGCGTTTTTCACTTGAAACACGATTACGACGCGCCGAATTCAAAGCATGATATGTTTTGTGTCAATATTATTTAAAATACGATGTTTTGATTTTTGTGATGTAGAAAATTAAAGCATTTAAATACATGTGGTGAAAAGGTGAGCTAAATCTAAACAGCTCGGTTGTTTTATTAAATATAATATAGTAAGATCGTTATTTACTTTTTTACAGCATTAAGAATATTTATTTGTTCAACTTCACGCTCATGAGAGACGCTTAACTACCCAATTATATTTTCAAGGTCACGGACAAAAACCTTGAGCCTGGATGAACAAAAATTGGACCATGATTAACATTAAGGGGCGGCTTCAAAACTAAACCCGCGGTTGTCTGCTGGTTGTGGGCGGTTCTGGGTGGTTCAACCGGAATAAACAATAGCCAACCGCCCAGAATCGGCAGACAACCGCCAGCTGAGTTTTGAAGCCGCCCCTAAGCACCTGAGTGTTTTAAGGAACTCCAGTCAAGATAATACAATGTTCAAGGTCAATCTGAGGTCAATGAAGGTTATTTCAAGATCGAGGATATAACTTTGAATCACATGAACCAACCAGAAATAGACTTGACCATAAATAGCACCTTTTGCCCCGTGATAAATGGGATTTATATAGTTTGGTAGCTTGGTCCTTGAATAGGGTGGCTACTCCACTATTAATTTTGAACGAGTGAAAAATGATGGAAGTCACATACCAATCACTTTTCTGTGCATCGTCAGCAGCTTGTCTCTTGAACCAAACCAAAAGCAGCACCATAATCTAAAGCTAAAGCGGCATTTTTTTTGTGTGGGGGGTGGGGTTCATTTCCTTAAAATTAAATGGCAATGTGAGGTAATATACCACAAATGTTTAAAATGTTAACCAGAGGTAATCAGGTCATTTAAAAGTCGGTGCAATAAACTGTAACTCTCAATTTCACACGGACCACGCTTTAACTTTCAATACAGGCCCCGAAATAGAGGGCTCGCCAAGTTCCATTTTTGTCAAATCCCAAAATGTCTAAATGCTTACATCGTTGGTTACATCATCAATGACACTATGTTAGCTCGGTAACCCTTCATTCTACCTATATAAATCTTATAGCTTGTGACATGGGAAATGTTCTTGTGTCTTATTTAGAGTATAATAAGTTGTACCAAATCAAAGTTTGCGTTATACAATCTAAAGCTTTGAAAGGTTATTATTTGTGTTTTCATTATATTGAATCAAAATGATTTATTCGGAAAGATAACATATCTTTTGGCCCGGTCATACTTTCGGTTAAATCCTTACCTGACTTGCCTCACCTCAACATTTACGTTTACAAAACTACCTGTCCACCTCTCAGCAAGGATATTCGAAGTATACATTTAACACGTCGACTTGTAATAGCCCAAGACAATATCATAACATTCTCATAATATTTCTTCTTTATTTTTATACATTAAGGTCTAACTATATCAACAGATACACACTGGACAGAGTTTGCATTATCGGAACGATGAAAGTCTTAGAATTGGATAGACAAACATTTTCGGATCTGCTGAATAGGTTAGAGGAAAGAAAAACAGCGGAGACACGCCAAATGCTATTAAATGATGTATATTAAGTATTCGTAGATACGGTGGTAATGTAAAATGAACGGTGAAGATTTTTTTGTACACTGTCAATTCCGGTTTAGTTTACTAGCTAAAAAGATAAGTTGAAGCTATTGTGGCATGTAGCGCGAGATAAAGGAAGTATACCTAACGGCCAAATTCACGAAAACATATCGTACATGCCGGAACCCAGCTAAAGAACCAATTGACATGATTGAATCCAGGCTCTGATTATTAGATTGCCTTCGGTTTTTGCGCCAGTATAAATAATTTTAGCGATGAGGGAATTTGGGAAATTTTTTGAGCTTATGTATCCGTTTTAGTGGTTTAGCAATTCGGGTAATTGACAAATATGCGACGTCGATTGGCATTGTAATGGCTGATTGCAGGTGTTATTTTGCACCAAATGAACGGTGCTTGTGTGTAATCAAAGTGCTATTGTAAACTTACCTGGTCTTTCAAAGGACGAATGTTTATAAGTACTTTGCGTGCACTGTCAAAAAAGGTAACTTGTATTGAGTGACTATGAGCCCCCTCAAATTGCAGTTCCGCTGCAACCGTTCAAATTATACACACAGTTCACGGTTGATTGCATAGTCTTAACCAGAGAAGAATTAGTAGTTCGTGTTATTTTTCAAGTAATATTACTACGGGAGACGATCTATGTTTGGTTAGTTGTCAACACGACTGCAATTTGTGTGAACGGTTGATATAATATGATTTGGATCTATATTTTGAGATGTTTCAACAAAGTTATTCATCATACTTTTCTAAGAGCGCTAATAGCGATGTTACACAATTATTATTACATTGATGCAACAACAAAATGCTACTTAATTGAATATCATGACCCTAATAACATTATTGCCTAACTAACATTTTGACGGAATTGAGAATTTTGAATAAAAAAAATTGTTATTTACTCGACTGTGAGTAATTTAAAAAAATGTGACCTTGAACATCTGTAATTAAATCAAAATGAAAATGGACTATCTTACGCTTGTAAGATGCTTAACTGGTATACAGCTTTCATCCATTCATCTCATAATAGATTAATTCAGTCCAAATGATTATCCCAAATGAAACAAGGTTAGTAATATTGATTATTCATATTTTGTTGACTTTTGTAACGTAACTATATTATATTAATGGTCTAAGGGTGCATTTCTAAAAGCAGAAAGTTTGGCCATTAACTCATACATTTTGAGGTAAAAACAAGACAGTATGTAATAAAGATAACAATTACAGAATACACATGAGAATATCTCAATGCTATGTCTTTTAATATTTTGATGACATACACGAACCAGACATAATATTATAATATTGGTTTTCAAAGTATGATATGTCATTGCATATAATATGTCTGAAAATAGCTTTTTATTATATAACGATGTAATAATATACATGTATGTTCTTGAAGTTATAAATAGTAATAAATCAGATGTAAGAAAAAAGATGAAATATGTTATCGCTTATCAAGTTATTTTAGTTAAAATTCTTTAGCACAAAACAGTTGTGGAATAATGTGAAATGTTTTATGTTAAGATATAAGGTTGATTGTAATTTAAAACCACCATTGTTTTTAGATAATTATTCATATTCTGCATTTACTTAATTATCCCTTTGTTCATACAATCCATAATAAATAAAATGTTTCAAACATGTTTTAATAAGCCTTAATGGTGTATTACATGTGAAATTAAAAATATTGGTTTTGGTGAGATTGACATGTTGCGCTGTTAATATTCCTTGTTATCACGTTTAAAAATAACTGAAAAGATATCGTTATATCGTATAAACGGTAACAATGTTTAAGTTGATTGTTATCAACATATAGTTTTTAATAATGCCCAATTTCATAAGAAATGTGTTCAAGTACAATATCAATAGACCTTTTCAAAACACGACTATTTGAGAATTTCCGAAGCTGATTTTACACTTCCCGGCAATTGCCGAAAGAAAAGTGACTCTTCAACACAATAACCAGAATGTTAAGTTCGCGTTCTCGTTAATTGGTTGCGTACGAATTCAAACTTGGAATTAGCGTCAGCACTACAGAGTCACTTTCACTTTGATCGCCTGATGCAACTTCAAATCTTAAGCTTAATCAGCGCAGATCAGCCGATTTCAAATGGAAATTTCACTCTTTGTGTCGGTGAGCTTATGGTACCATCGGCCGAAAATTGTTCAGAATGAGTGTATCTAATATTGTATGGGTCTGGTTCTATTAATTTTTCACTTTTATTGCACTGAAATGCGAGTGATTTTTCTGACTTTTTTGTTGACAAAATCATGCATACTAATGAGCTTGTACGTGATTGGTTGAAAAAATGGCCATGTGATCAATGTTCCGGAGATTTCCGAATGGATTTTTGAAAAGGTCTATTGGTGAGAGACATTAGACTAGATTAATTAATGATAATGCAATTCAACGTTAAGGGTACCAATAAGACTTGCATGTTTAAATGTGTTTCTTTTTAAACATTATCCTTTATTAATTTTATTTATTGATGTATTTATTTTATTTATTTATTGCTTTTAAGCTGACGCATTTTTCGATTAAAATAAGTATGGACAACACCAATACATTTTTCATACGAAAGGTCGTAATGATCGGATACCGGTTTTACTATAACCTTTCGGTAAATTATTGTGCTAATATGGGAATTTAAATGTTTTCTAGATTGTTGATATGTTATCAAAATATGACAAAGGCAGTTACTAACAAGATATCCCAAAACGGCCGGCAGATGAGGGACTAGAAGAGAGGAGCGACTCAGACGGTAAATTATATTTCTGATCAGGAAATGGAGATTCGCAAGAAGTCTGAGTTCGCATTGTTGTCTCACCCTCTCTCCATAAATTATATTGATAACATAGGAAGGTCATGGCTGTTTTATGATTGTAAACAAATTAATTCAACGTTCTCAATCAAATGCAAAGGCAATTAAAACATTCCTTATGGGCCTTTTTAAATGAAAAATGAAAATAAATGCCAAAACACACCCCCACCCCCACCCCCAACACACACCCCCCCCCCCCCACCCCCACACACACACATATCCTAATACATCCCTACCCTCACACAACTTGGGTCTTTGGTAATTCGAGGAGTTACTCGGAGAAGGAGTTGGGCGAAGAGTTTGGAATCCATTTTGATGTAAACGACAATGTGACCCCTGGATTCACGATCTAGCTCTGGAAACAACGTTTCGTATTGCCCAAACTTCCTCATACTCTCAACCCAAGGGCAAACCCAACATTACCTTCGTCGGGGTTCCTGTTTCCTCTGCCTCTCCCGTATCAAAGCAATCAATGCCATATCGTGCTCATGCATTGCCAATTGAAGTTACTCTTGCAGAATTAGAACCTGAATTCTATAGGGTAAAATAGATGGCATCTTGTTGCAGAAACAGCAGCTTGGACATCCATATCGTGCTCATGCATTGCCAATTGAAGTTACTCTTGCAGAATTAGAACCTGACTTATTTAGGGTAACATATCTTGTTGTAGAAACAGCAGCTTGGACATCTATATAGGATATTTCAGAAGCTTGCTTGATATAGTCTTCGACATTTGGGGAAACCACCCACGTTCAAAGTACTTGCACGCACGTCCAATGTGCGTGTAAGTAAGAACGACCTACGTGTAAATACGGTCTCCGTACGATAACATGGCAATCGCAGGGAATTCATACGCTGTACGCACGTTGTAAGCACCGAAAACGCATCGACTTTCGGACCAGGGAGCTGTTGCCACGCTTTACAAGTTGTAAGTAAATTACTTAAACGGTGTATACAATGTACAAAGTCAATTCATCTGCCACGTTATCATAACGAAATTATACTTATTCACGCAGTACACGTATGGTGTCGGTACATGCTAAGTGAGTCGCCCATAGAGCAAGTGGCCGTTGAAAATGACAAAAAAAAATCGCAAAGAGTCCGTACGTGCACACTAATGTTTATTTGAAGCCCGACCGTAGCCAGCATAGATAAAATTATGCATGCCATAAATTAGCTACGTTGTGTCTTCGTGCTCCAAAATCCGTACAGTGGTAGTACTAACAACGTACAATTTTGTCATAGTCTATACAGCATGTACGATTAATTGTGACCACTACTTAACATTCAACGTAAATTTGAACCCTTACAACATATAAGAGCACTGCCGATATTTAATGTTCACAAATCATGTTGCATAAGAAGAGTCACCTTAAGAAGTCTTATCCTCCATTATTTGTTTATCGATTCCTTGCAAACTGTTTTACTTTCTACCCACGTTTAAAGCAATAGCCTCTACCTTAAGTGCAAATGCAAGGTTTCACGACCTCTGTTAAGTTAAAAGCCTGACAAAATGAATGAGTTTATTAATATAGATGGAGACTCAGCAAACTCAAAATGCCCGTAAAAGTTTTCATCATTTACATGACTAGACTCCATCCTCACTAAAATAGACAGAAAGGAAAATGGTCAGTAAAAGTGTTCACATCTAACTAATTTTTTAATATCCACCTTAACTTGCGAAGGAAAAGGGTATGTCCAAAGGTGAAATCGGCTGACCTGCCTTTAAAGTCGACAAGATAGAGTGTTATTATTCTTTCCGTGCTGAACCATAAAGTTGCTATACTCTAAACATGCAACTCCAATTTTCTTTTTCCTTTTAAAATTCCTAGCACACCCTTACACTATTGGTTCATTGTTACCACATACCGTAACTTATATTGAAACTAAATCATTTTTTTTTGTTCTGATTGATTTTGTAATGGACAAAAGGACACTGTGATTTAGCGATGATTCCAACGAGGGTTTAAAGGCATCGCTGATTGGAAACCGAAAATAAAAGAGTTAACATGATAACATAATATCAAGAGCGTGGCCATGCGGTTAAAGCAAGAGCACTTGGTAGACTTGTGAAGTTAAAATCATGTTCTCCTCTTTTCGCATATAGGCCTATATTTATGAAATGATTATAATATATAGGCCTATATAAAATTGCATAGAAATTCTGAGGTGTCTGTATGCGAGCGATTTTTTCTATTTTATCTACTTTACTGTACTAAAGGATAACATATTTACCACTAGATTTCGTCATAAATCAAATTTTCAGAATTAAAATCATTTAATGTGACAATTTCGTTACTCAAAGTTCCGGTGTGTAGAAAATAGTAAATAAATATATTGCGGCGACACTGCG
>JXSR01S001490.1:66155-77411 GCA_000969725.1 Ophiothrix spiculata
CCGGCAGCAAAGTGGCTTTAGTTTGTCAATAGTCGTTATAATTTAAGATTTTTAAATCAACAATTACATGGAATAGAACTTGTTAACAACAATAATATGAAGTCAATAGTTTCAGCAAAATAACTATATATTATATTTTTTTATTTTAATGTCAAAACCTGACTCTCTGCTTTCCGCATTTTTTCAGCGTTTTTTTGGTTAAAAAGCAAAAAAAGGGCATGCAACCTTTACTGCATAGAGGAATTAATTAAAAGGGAAACTGACGAACAATCTTGTCTTACAAAAACATTTCTGTAAGCCTATAAAAAACTCAATTGATAACATCGGGCACCTTTGGCGTATCAAGTACATAACTTGAAGATAATATAATTCCTAAATATAAATTATTTTGTTGTTGTTGGCGAATGCCTATTTCCACAAGTTAAATTGTTTGTTTACGCAAAGCTACGGCGCGCCGTGATTGCAGCCGCGTAACGCATACTTAAGTTTATCACGCGTAGTAAACTTCGTCGCGGTAGTCGACGCGGTCTACACAAATGCACTCAGAAGAAACGCTGGTGTAATGGTTCTCTCGCTGTGGATTATATTTTTTGATCGAATGTGTAAACGGTAAGAATTTTGAAAATTTTATTGATTTCAGGATGATCGCAATTTGATAATTAATGATAATACGTGGTGTTTTTTTTAATGTTATGTCATTTTATTTAGTAAATGTACGTGAACTTCAGTCTTAGCGGAGAAACAAAATGGAGGCATTTAATTTTGCTTTCGGGAGGTATGCAAATTTGTTAGATAAATTACCATTATAAATATTTTGTGATTAATTATTCATTTTTGTGACCGTATTTGGCACAGCAACAATACACGAACGCGACACAACGTTGAAAGGTGTTACATTTTTGTCAAAAAATGTTTTGGTAAATCGCGACTTTTGATTGGCTTAGAGCGATTTGTTGCACACCCATCGCTTTATTTAGTAAGGAAACAATAAATACGTCATGAACGACTTATTAAATATTCATATTTATGGATACTTATGTTTATGGATATCAATACGTCAGAATTGATAGCAGTTAATCATACATTCGCATCAGAATTTTAACGGGGAATCATAAACGTTGGGCCTGAAACATTTAAAAACGAATATGTCCAAATTGAGGAAGACGGGGTGAGAAAATCGCATCGTTTATAGGAAAAAATGGGGTAAAAACAAGTCATCCTGGTGCTCATGGTTAAAGCACGGGTCTCGTAATTAAGAGGTTGTGGGTTCCCGGACCAGGCAGTTTTCGTGTCCTTTTGTACTTGGGCAAGAAACTTTACTCTACTTGCTACGTGGTTCAAAAGTCACGTTAAGCCGTTGGTCCCCTGTACGAATAGACTCCTTTGCGGGGTATGCATGTCATGCAAGTAAAGTGTATCATTGATTGATTGATTAAATGTGTCAAATTATTTAGCTTGCCACTTGTCTAATTATTGTCTAATTGTGACCGTCCAGCTATTAAGTAGTAAAGTCTGCCTCTTGTCATTTTCATTTTAATACATGTCTGTAAAGTTCATGTTAAAAGGATTAAAATGAAACCAAGTGAAGCTTATGCACGTATCGACTCGTACGGTGCTTACGGCCCACAGTTTGTCTATTTTTTAAACATCCATCAGTTGAAAACACCAAGCCAGACCAAGACAAGCTCCACTTACCCGATTTCTAATTAGCTTAAAAGCAATGCATCACCTAAACAACATTATTATGAATCGTAAAACAGAAGTAGTCAATTTAATGTCCAGTTCTACTTGCACTCATATGTTAGGATTAAATCATATACTTTAGTATATCTAAAAGGCTACCAAAATAATTTGAAGCATGTAAGTGTAAACACATTATCTCTAAAACAGCTTTCTAGACGTTAAGTGACGTTGGTGACATACATATTTTTGGATTTTTCAGAGTAATCTTTTAAAAGCATTGCATTCAGAATGTGTGATAATTACAGGTAAAAATGGAGATAAAACCAAGTACTAGTAGACATCTACATATAAAATGGCGAGGCAATTAATAATCAGACAATGTGAATGAAATGAGCACTGACACGATGGATGTTGTTGAAATAAGTCATGGACGTCTGAAACATTTTTTCAAAGTAGTGATTGTATAATGTTAGAAAATATAAAGAGTTATAGTTATATATTCTAGAACGAAGAAGACTTTCTTAAAATGACAATTTCGCTTCTGAATCAAAAAGGATTTCAATAGATATAATACAACGTTGTAAATCGTAAACCGATTCGTTAGAAGTAATTTGGTTTATTAATATTGGATCGCTGTGTATTTTTTTTTTTTCATATTTCATTTTTTTCCATTTTCGTTAGTTACCTTTTACATAATAAATCGTTCAGACGTTGAAAAAAATATTTTTTCTGTTACTATAAAACATAGCTGAATGATAACGAACAAACAATACAAGAATCACATAAAAACAAAAACAGACAGGAAGTAACCTTTGGCAAATAAGCTTAGTTTACGAGAACAAAACAAAAGTGTTAGCTAAGGCAACATCAATTACATGAATATTTAAAATAAAACATTAGGAATGGTTTTTGAGAGTAATATGCTTATTTTACAAGACCCAACAATATAAACTAAAACAACACTTCATAAACACCTTGTAGCCTAGCTTATCCTAACTGCTCGAAAGATATACAATTAGGGGCCAGAAAATGCGACTTGAAATCAAAACGTCTCAATACATGAATATCAGCTTGGCCATTTTACCATTTGACACCGCTTTCTTTGCTTCCTTCTACCCTTTTCAAAATCACAATTGATCTTGTTTTGATTCAGCTTACCTTAATACGTAAAGTCCAAAGGATGTTATTTCAAGAACATAGTCTAAGTAGTGCCTTAAGGATCAAAATAGTTTCATTGTTACAATATTAGAAATATTGTTCGTGAACATATTTCCACTCTCATCTTTTCACAAGTCAGTAGCTAAATGGAAACAGACTACCAGGAATGCGTTTCTTCGCGCTTCTATCTACTTAGAATATAAACTGACAAGGTATGGAATATATAAACCATAACATATCTCACAGACACGCACTTGCATCATGGATAGCTCTTGGCTAATAGTGTGTACTTGTAGAGGTCTAGTCTAGGTCTTTTAATATCAGAAGACCATTTAAATCAAATCCAAAAATGTTTAATTTTATACATCGATATTGACCTTAGTTCATCAATAGCATCATTCATTCCACATAAATCTAACCCATAAAACCTAATAGGACGCGATCCAGCTCATTTTGAGGTCATTTTGTTGTTAAAAATAGGAGTGGAAGTATGGTAGGGTCCTTTTTAAGTTTTCAAGGGGGCAGTAACATTCAGCGGCTACTCCTTCAAAGTAAAATGCACCCATTAGACTTTAATATGGTCTTGAATGAAAACAAGATAAGTCAATGGATATGGGGTACACTTTACCCTGTGTAATTTACCCATATCAACTGGTGTTGGCAAATTGGTTAAAAAGAAATTAAAGGAGGAATGTCTAACCTAAATTATTGTTGCTGCTCCCTTTTTAAGTTGCTGAACCTTTGACATGTAACTTGACTCGCTTTGTTTTAAAATTCCCATAGTGCACATGAGAGGGAAGGAGGTTGGGGGGGGATATAGACACAGGATTTTGATCGCTTTAAAAACAATGTTCTCCACATTATTTATCTTTAAAACTGTACACACTGAAAAATCAACTCAAAACAATTTACATGAAATTAAAAAAAAAATAAAATCCGTCATTCAGTGGCTAAAGTATGGCTAAAGTATGATGTGTCATTGTATATAATATATCGATTTGAAAATGCATTATTGCGATTACTGTCTGCCTGAAAATAACGTTATATTAAATGCCGATGTAATAATATACATGCATTTTCTTGAAGTCATATAAAGTAATAAATGATATTTTATAAAAAGATGAAAAATTGTATTGCTTTTAAAATCACGTAGTCATTTTAGTTAAAATTCTTGAACATAAAATCTTTATGCAAAAAAGTGCAATGTTTTCTGTTAATATATATAAGGCGTATTGCAATTTAAAACCTCGATTGTTTTTAGATAATTATTCATATTCTGCATTTACTAATCTCATTGTTCATATAATCTAAAACAACCGACAACGTACGTGTTGCACGATTTTCCTACGTTTTTGCACGCTGACAGCACGTACGTGATCTTACGACAGGTTAATTTTTATCTAAAATGTATACTGTATGTATTAAGCGTTGTTAGAAAAGGCGTGGTAAATTCTATATAAGAGGACGCACGTTCATCGTACCATGTAAGTGCATGGCCCGCACGGCACGCCTGACCGTAAGTGTTTGTATGCATCGAACCTTTGCAAGTGTCCACTCGCCAATCCGACGACTCGCCAGTCCGACAGCTCGCTAATTCGATGGAACGCAAGGCCAAAACATTCAAATTCCGAAAAAACAGTTTGTCCGAAAGCCCACTAGTCCAAATGAAAATGGTTGGAATTTTGAAAATAGGATTAGAAATGCACATAGTGTTGTTTTGGGATTAACGATTTTTTTTAAATTTAATTTTGACTAACAAGATGTTTCTGAAATTCAGACTGGCGAGACGTTTTAAAACTAGGAATAGGTATATTCCGTAACATGACCTACTTTGATGTGCCATAGTCTTATCTGACACAGTTTTTATTTGATCATAAAGCTATTAAATCATTTTTTAATTTATGGTTACATTATTCACGTAGACAGCACGTTCGAACACCGCTTAACATGCAATACATCAGAGGACCTTCCTAATTGTAAGCGCCGAAATGTAATGCTCACAAATCATGTTGCATTAGAAGAGTCAACTTAAGGAGTTTTATCCACCATTATTTGTTTGTCGATGCCTTGCGAACTGCCTTCCAAAGTATAAAGCAGTAGCCTCTACTTTTAGTACGAGGTTTCATGACCTCTGTTAAGTTAAAAGCCTGACAAAATGAATGAGTTTACTATTCTAGCCAGAGACTCAATAAAGTCAAAATGACCGTAAAAGCTCCCATCAGTTAACATGACTAGACATATGCATCACTAAAATAGACAGGAAGGAAAATCGTCAGTAAAAGATTTCACATCTAACTAATTTTTAAATGTCTACTTTAACTTGCGATGGAAAAAGTTTTGTCCAAAGGTGAAATTGTCTGACCTGCCTTAAAAGCCGACAAGATAGAGTGCCATTTTCCTTTCCAGTATCAACCATAAAGTTGGTTTACTTTATACAGGTAATCCCTCAACCTTCATGTTCCTTTTAAAACCTCAACTTACACCATTTGTTTTCTTACATTAAAACTAAATTTGTTCTGATTGATTTCAGTATGGACAAAAGGACACCGTGAAGATATTGTGGTTTAGCGATGATTCCAACGAGGATTTAAAAGCATCGCTGATTGGAAACAAAAATGAGTTGGCAGATTAAATTGTGGCATAACTGCCTTTGTGCTTTTATTTTATTTAGCTTGGCACTTGTCTAATTGTGACCGTTCAGCTATTAAGTAGTGAAGTCTGCCTCTGGTTCATTTTAATACGAATCTTTATATTTGCATGTTTAAAAGTTTAAAAAAGAAACCGAAATAACGTTAATTCATTCATAGATCAAGTTATGTTCCATCAAAGTTTGTCATGAAGAAAGTGCTCTGTCAGTCAGTTGAAAACACTAAGCCAGACTAAGAAAAGCTCCACTTATCCTATTTCCATTATCTTAAAAAGCAAAGCATCCACTAAGCAAATTTACTATTGAGCCTAAAATCAGAACTTTAAAATCAATGGCTGTGGCCAGGTTGGAGCTGGTCGCAAAAAGTTGTGGCATAATTGTACTCCAGCGCCTAACTACTTATATGCACAATCCCATATGAAAAGTGATTTGAAAAAATGGAGAAAAATTGCACCCAAGGTATGTAACTAAAAATCTAATATGGCCGCCGTTTCAATGTCAACCCGTTACAGACAGTGACCTTGAAAATAACTTGAATACATTTCTTTTGATCATTATTATTAAAAGACGAAACATGAATGTCATAGCATTTGTACTTCACCTCTTGGTCTTAAACATCCTCTTATAAAAAGGATATAAAACATATCCAAAAATACGTGCCTGACACTTGAAGCGTCTTTCTGATATTTTAGGGCTACGATTGATACATCTGCCCGGTCACTCAGAGATAACAATACTTATACAGAGAAGTCTAACACAATTTACGCCCCGGCATATATAACATTTAACCGTGATTTGCATATTTCACATCATATTTTATTTATACTACTGACAAGAGAAACTTTGCCGTAGCGCTAAACGAAGATCTTTCTTGTAATGGGAGACTATGTGATACGCAGATACTAATGTGTTTTTTAGTTTGTTTGTTTTTTCCATTTTTGTTCTGAAGTCATCCCTTCCGAATGTAATCTTACTTTCAACAATATGCGCTTGATGTCACGAATAAAAAAAAATAATATAGTAAGCAAATCCTTTTAAGGAAGAAAACAAATCCATGCTTTTATAATACATTGACACTTTGACCAGAGATTTATTGTAATTATCTTGAGTGGAAATCGCATTCACTTTAACCATTAAGATAGTTGGTTGTTATAAAACACATAGCCAAACTTCCATTAGCTTTTGTAGTGTTTTAAAATCCATTAAAGAATACTATCTACGTCTGGTTTTTAACGTGCTTGCCGTGAGCATTTTTATTTTGCCATGTTATTCAATATCACTTACACTGTATATCAGTTTCTCAACATACTAAAATGTGTTGAATAATTACAATGCACGTGTATCTAGACATTAAAAAAAAAATGGCTCTTTATAGCAATACATTTTATGTTATTCTTGATTACTTGTTTTACTTATTTAAAAAGATTTTGGACTTTCAAGTTGTTGAATAATGAGTCAATGGATGTGTTTTGTTGCTGTTAAAACATACAGCATTGTACGATAGGCCGAAGTTTCTTAATATATGAGAAGAAGAAGAACATTTACTTTTAAAGTAAGTTGATTATCTCCTTTCCCTGAAAACTTAAATTGATCAGTCTGTCTAACTTAATGGTGCCCTATTCTACTAACGTGGACGTTAGTCAAGCAGGCTAGACTAACTTGCATGACTAGCTGGGACGTTAGTCAAGCATGCTCGATTAGCTTTGACTGGTAGGGCGACTAGCTTTTCCTAGTCGAGCCTGCTGGACTAACTTACTTGAGTAACTTGGACATTAATCAAGCAGGCTGGACTAACAAACCCGATTAGCTGGGACGTTAGTCAAGCATGCTCGACTAGCTTGGGCTAGTAGCTCTATTAGTTTGTGACTAACTTTAAGTTAGTCCATATGGTGGACATTTTAACCAACTTATTGCTAGTCAACAATTCTAAACTAGTCAAGCAGGCTAGTCAAATATGCCTGACTAGCATGCTCGAATAGTTTGTTGACAAGGCAGGAGGGTGAACTATATAATGATACAAAGTCAGTGAAAATGTGAAGATGAACAATAAAGCTCGAAACAACAATCCGTCAATAATGTACTGAGTGTATGGCACGCCTCGCATGACAAAACTATGTCGAGTTTTCTCTCTATATGCCGAGTTTTCCTCTCTATATGTTGAGATTACCCCTCTATTGGTCGAGTTTTCCTGTCTATTGGTCGAGTTGCCCCTCACTGTATGTCGAGTTCTACTACCTATATGGTGAGAAAAAAATGTTGGCGAGAAAAAATTGTTGGTGAAAAACAAAATGCTGGTGAGAAAAAAATGTTGGCGAGAAAATATAAGTTGGGGGATGACTCATATGTCAATTTCATTCATACACAATGTTATAGAGAAAAACCATACGTCAAATTATACGCCGGCGTACATATTTTCACTTTATCGTTGTACACCTCTGAATTATGTGGTTAAGACTGTCAAGAAGGTATTCTATACACAATGTATTTTTGACATGTTATACGTCAAACTATACGACGGCGTATATATTTTCACTTTATCGTTGTACACCTCTGCATTATGTGGTTAAGACTATCAAGAAGGTATTTGTATACACAATGTATTTTGACATTTTATACGTCAAATTATTGACGTATATACTCCGCCGTATAAACAAGTGGTAAGAATAGGTGGTGAACATTGTATATGTTTTAATGCTTCTAACGTAACACAATGTAAATTTGAAATTGTATACGCCAAACTATATTTGACGTATATTTTGGCGTAAATAACAAGAAAATTGAATAATCGCCATCATTTTTTTCGCGCCAACATTTTTTTCTCGCCCACTTTTTTTTTTCTCACCAACATTTTTTTCTCGACAACATTTTTGTTTCGCCAACATTTTTTTCTCACCATGTAGGTAGTAGAACTCGACATACAGTGAGGGAAAACTCGACCTATAGACTGGAAAACTCGACCAATAGAGGGGAGATCTCGATATATAGAGGGGAAAACTCGACCAACAGACAGGAAAACTCACCCAATAGAGGGGAGATCTCGACATACAGAGTGGAAAACTCGACATAGTTTTGTCATGCGAGGCGTGCCATATGAGTGGTTTAAGAGTGACATATCAGTACCAATAAAATAGTCAGTGGTCTACAAGCAGATGATATTGTTCACGATACATCAGTTACTATTACGATGTTTCACATGTCTTTGCTGTCCGCCATGTTGTCATCAATGAATCCATCTGACCGGGCTAAGCCTGACTATATAATAGTGCGTTTACACTGTGACGACTTGTTTCGACGAAGGGTAACGTATTTGCAACTAAAAAGTTGTAACTGGAAACGACTGATGGTAACGATAGTTTGCGTAGCTAGCAGCGTGTGTGAGCGTTAACTGACTTTAACTAACGATGACGGGCGTAAAATCCCAACAAACTGCAATACGCATGTCTATGTTGCTTGTCACAGTGTAAACGCACCTTAAAGGCACGTTTATGCTCGCACACGCTGCTAGCCACGCACACTACCGTTACTATCAGTCGTTTTCAGTTACAACAAAATTCGTTTTCTTTGAATAGGCAATAAATAGCAAATATGGACTTATATATATGTTTTTTCAGATGAATAAAAAAAAACACGCCCTAATTATAGACAGGCTAGCCGAGGAGTGGACTATTGCACAATGCCAAAAAGGGAGATTTGATTTTTCATTTCATCTGTTGTAGCATTTTCTATGCTTTAAAGTGACACCTTACTTGTTAAAATTGATCAAGGCAATCAAAATTTACTACAGAAAACACTGGTCTACAAATTTTTAAAAAAATCGAGTATCTGAGATGAAACACACCTTTCTTTGTCTATTTTGGGCTTCTGAACATGACTATGACCATTAAAAAATCTGATTAGCTCTAGTTTTCAATAATTTTGCGATTTAATATTTTACATAGCAACGTATAGGAGCAATACACAATGAGGTAGATCTACATTCATTTTATGTATACAGTTACACAGATTATGAAGGCGTTACTTGATGCATCGTTGGCTGTTTCTTATACATAATATCTGGGCCATCTCTTTTTATGGTTTTTAAGGACCAACAGAAATCTCAAAATAATGATGTGCTCTATTTTGTCTTGAGAACGTTGCTCTACGGTTTAGATCGAAACGTTCACCCTGTTATCAGCTACTGTACCACAGTTGACTGGACATGAATCGACGAGTTTGAAGTATGGATTTTTAAGGACATATTGCAGCCCAACTTTCAATAGCATTTATTAGCATGTCTTCCGAAATTGTTTGTAAATGCCAACTTTATTATTTCCAAGAACCTTGTTAGCAGCTTGGGAGTATTCTTTTTCTTCCTATGATGCAATCAAATGCCGCATCTTTAAAAAGTTCATGGATTTGAGAAACAACAAACACACCGTCTTTAAATGTTACTTTACTCAACTTTGGGAATTAAGTACAAAGGCCCCATGGAATGCTGATCCATGGCCATAACAAAGTTCTTAATTCTTCATGAGTTCCATTTTTAGTAAAACCTTGTTTTGGTCAACAAGTGAAAGGCATTGCACATATTGAGTTCCAGATTCAATTTGTTGCTGGGAAGACCAGTCTCATTTAATGTAATGAGAAGCAGTTGGTGGCAAAGATCTTTCTCAACCGACCAATTCACAAAGAAAACAATAACACAATTGGTAACCTCATTGAGAACAAGCAAGATAGTAATGATTTTATGTCACCGCTAATCTGTCATTGATGCTTGGCATACCTAATTCATTCTAAAAAGTTGCTTCATATTGTCATGTTTATTTCATGTAAAAGTGCTTCCTGAGACTCAATATTGATCCATCAATAACATCAATAAAAACCTCTACTCATTAGAACTTACAGGCTTCATAGATGTTTCCAGTCAAAAACAACGTCATTACAGGATACCAAATCATTGGTCAGACTCAAAAAAGTAGTGGCTTATACAAATTATGTTAATCAGTTTATTATCTTACTTCATTAACAATACTTTCAATGGATATATACACAAAGCAGATGCAATTACATTAAAAGTAAGGTTTCTGCACTCAACATTGTGTTACTCCCTATATTGCCTATTAGCTCCTATTGTGATACACAGTATACCACTGGGGTTGTGTATCTTTAAAACAAGAGCTAACGAGCATTTTTAAGCATCATTTTTTGTTTCATTGACCCAAAATTAGTCAAGATTGACTACTTTCATTTAAGATACTTTTTGGCTGTAGACCAGTGAAATCTGCTGAAAATGCGTATTATTTTCTTTGTTTTTTGCTGCCTATTTCCATCTGTTTCTTGAAAAGTGTCCTGTCGCAAAGTCCCCCTTTTGGGAGTGAGTCATCACATAAGGGAAAAAAGAAGGATCTCGAATAGTCAAATCGGTGTGGTTTTTATCTTCTCCATTGAGGATTGAAGATAAATTCAGGTGGTATGCTGATCATAATATCCGATATCACTTGTATGTAATGTTATCTTTTATTAGAGCAAAGTAAAACATTCCTATTTATATGCGAAGATACTTAATTTTCACAATATTTGTAGAGTCCCTTTGAAAAAGGTTTATAAAATTTTGTCAAAATTTACGCTACCAAACATTTGGTCGTGACGTCAAAATGACGAAAGACTCCAAACAAAATAACTTCAAACACCTAGTTGAGACCAAATAAAATTACGCGCTAGATTGATTGATTGAATGATTGAATTTATTCAGCATATTATCATCACATGTAAATTTGACATAACAATAA
>JXSR01S001491.1:24995-35662 GCA_000969725.1 Ophiothrix spiculata
ATCAGAAATATAGATATATGTCTAAGTGTCTTCAAGAGACAAGCGGTTTAGTCCTGGGTTCCTGGTGTTTCATGTCTTCCCACCACTGATCCTTGTATAATCATTTCGTTTTAGGTTCCAGTCAATTTGTCTTAGGTTCCAGATATTTCACCCGAATTCATCAATATTCAGATCGCGCTTGTTGAACAAAGTTATTTTGAACTTCACGCCCACTGTATAAACCGATTTGCCTTTAAAAAAAATGTGCATATGATTATCTTCCTTGATACGCAAATATCATCACAATATCATGTACGACAAGATTACATTTTTAATCCCGACTTTGTTTGATTTTGTTCTATATTGTTCATGTAGAATACCAAGCCTTATCACTACGACATACCACCATGGGAGGTAAGATTACGTAATATCAATCAGATATCTTAACCATCGTCTATCTAGGCTATTTTTTGTACGCATCTACCAAGGAAGGGTGATATTTCAGCACCCACCCACCCACACCACCCGAAACAAAAATCAACACAAACCCTACCCTTGATTCAAGGCTGAGTTGGCCATTTTCCCTTTTAAGTTTATGTGTGAAGAATATACCCCTTTAGGCTGTCAATGCCAAATTAATTTTCCACAATTCTTAGTGATTGCCAGTACATAATTTTAGGCATACTGTCTATACCTAATGCTATTCCTAAATTCTCAGTGATAACAAGTAGGCCTATTACTGGCTTGGTCAACATTTTGAATTAGATAGTATTCCAATAGCTTATCTTCCTCATACACTCTTAGAAAGCCAGGATCAAATATGAGCTTATCCTAATGCCGGATCAAAATATGATCCGGAAATGGACCACACCTGATCCTTTTCGGATCAAATTGATCCTTTTTCGATCAATCTGATCCTTTTGGGATCATATTTTTGATCCGAAATCAGGATAAGCTCATATTTGATCCTGGCTTTCTAAGAGTGTAGGGTCATGTCTTCATATTACACCATCTAGGTTTCAACTCAGCTTTGATAAGTAGCAAATTACTTTCCCATCACCAGTGGTTGGTCCATTTAGATGGACCTCACAAGCGAGCGTCGCTTGCGAGGTCCATCTCGTTGGACTACTAGTGGTGGGAGCAAGTCACAACAGAGCATTGGTCAGATGCCTTGGGTTACTTCAAACACACATCCACACAGCGCCAGCTAGAGTCATTTCCAAGTGTACTTCGAATTAAAGGAATAGTCCTGACTCCATTGTGTGAAATAGTTTGAATACACAGAAATGATAAATAACTTTGAATATAATTATTTCGTGAAATTGCCTTTTTATTGGTGTATTGTTCTGTCACGCTCTTTGAGACTTTCCTAAGTCTCTACATCTCTCTCTTAATTTACTAAAAGTGGTGCTTACAATAATGTTACAAGTTTGAAACACCATTGTCTTAAAAAATGGAATACCGGGTGGCTACTGCTTCTGCTTGATACCTAGGGAGCAAAACAGGTTTACCTGCCGCGAGAAATTATTTTAATGTGTCCTATTTAGATGGGTTCTATGGACCATAGGTAACATCACTAAGGTGGACACAATATCAGGATTGGGTAAAAAGTCTTTGCAAGGATCAGATTTGAAAATTGCGCTAATCCGCTAACCTGCTCAAGTTGCTCAACACTAAATAGGCGGGCATCTTCTTACATCGTGAATTGATTTAAAAAAAAACGTGTGTGTAGCTGAATACAGCACATCTACAGCAGACGCAGTGCGTATCACGTGTGTCACTTTGCATGCTGATATTACCTTTTTTCGTTTTTTTTCTAAAGTACAAGAAAAGATAAAAACATACTAAACACAAGTTTACGTGGGCCCAAAGGATTTATACAATTATTTTAATTGATTCATAAGATTTCAACTGATATATCAGGTATTGAATTATAATAACCTACCACAATTAATTATTAGGTCACATTTGACAGGTGCTTGCAAGTCACATTTTGAACTTCATACATTTAAATATTAATCATCTTTTAGGGGGACACCAGTTCAGGGCTTCGAAATCCACGGGAGCGCCGCTCCCAGAAAAAAATCACGGCCAGCAGAAAAAAAAAATGAGGCCGTCAAAAAATAAAATGAAGAAATTGTTTTGAAAAATCTAGGAAAAAAAAGATTAATATTTTTTGATTTCTTCAAGATCACATCAAAAATAATATGTTTTTAAATATATATTAACATGGTTACTTAACAGTGTAATAATATGTAACAATATCAATACCAGTAGTGTATAATTGTTGTGTCTGTCCTACCGTGCTCCCTTGTGAAGCAATTTCTAGCAGAACAGTTGATGTTGATGTCATAAATAATAAAACGGGAGGTGTTATCAATTTTAGCGTAAACAAGTAAACTCAAGTTAATATTTTTCCATTTTACCCTTATTCATGAACTACAATTTGTATTTTTTTCTGCTAAAATGTTATTAAACGAAAGAATTGTGCATTGTTTGTCGAGCTGTTACTAGACTTGCAAAACCAACGTGCTGATTGTGTGATCAAACCTGAACCTAGTCTCTGTCCCACGCTGCTGAAGATGAACTCAATGAGTTGGTAAGAATTAGACTCAAATTTATCTGTTGCCAGAACGGATAAAATACATAAATTTTGAAATTCATTAATTACCCATATCTATATGTTTTCATCTATTGGTTAATATCACTGTTTGGTTCACAGGTTAAAATGTTTTGCAAGATTTTTGACCTAAAAAGCTATCATTTATGTTGTTTCTTTATAGGTAACAGTGATTTTGTACTCAGCTTAACTACATATCATTTCTAAAATGTTTTTTTGCACCTTTTCAACATGCTACAAAATTGAAAGAAATGGGGTCTCAGGATGCTGATTTTTGCCCTCAAGTATAGCTAAAACCAAGAGCTTCCGGGGGCTTCGCCCCCTGGACCCCCGTCGGGGCTTCGCCCCTAGACCCCACCCACTAGGACTTAGCGGCAAGTCGCTCGTAATCGCGGCAAACCGCTCAAACAGTTAATTTCTTGCAGAAAATATGTCAGAATTACTTCATGCTCCCAGACAGCCAAATTTATGTCGATGCCCTGCACCAGTTACTCGCAAAACACATAGGTCTTAACCATTAAAAATTAATCAATTAACCCTCTTCTTCCACAGGGTTGACAACACTCGATTTAAAACCCAAATAAAAGGTCTCCTATAGCTTTCTTAATTTGCTGAAAGGTTGTTTTAAAAATGTTTTGTTAAATTTGAGGAAACTAAATACTCTTTTTAAAGTAAAATTTCCAGGGTCCATAGATTAAAAAACACCATTATTGTTCCAGTTCAAATAATGGGTTTCATCAATTAATACTACTATGGTAACCCATTTAAGTGTGATTTGCGATTGGGCTACTCATCCAACTATTCCCTAGGTATTACTTTGTTACTTACAAAACTAGTGATCCCTTCTATAAACTTAAAGGGAAAACTAGTGATCCCTTCTATAGACATCATCCTAACCATTCTTCTTTGAAAGATTAATAGTGTTTATACACAGGCTGTATGATAGTGCTATCATTAATGCTTAATTTTAACCCATGGGATAAATTGGTACCATAAAAGTTTTTTACAATATAACGAATGTAATGATTTCATATGTTTACATTGACAAATGTCAAAAACTGACCTCCTTTATTAAAGAGGTCACTTTTGAAAATGCATACAAGAAATGCAAAACAACGACAACTGTAATTTTGGGAATTGTTATTTTGGCATTTTTTTACTCTGGTTTAATAACTGGTTGAAACCAAAATGCTTTAGTAACAAACTAAAAGTTGGTTGGTATTCTTCTTTTGTCCAGTAATACTTAAATTCTTCATATGCTATTGTTTGCTTATTATGTTTATGTGTTTTGTATAGTGCCCAGAAGTTTTCGGGCATTGGACGCTTTATATAAGCTTGCTTATTAGTAGCAGCAGTACCATCATCGGTTTTATAATAGCAAATTTATAAATAGAAGTCATCGTTTATTTGCCTGCCTTCAGCTTCAGCACGACATCTATATTTCAACTCAGCGTATCTTGTTTATAGAAGAGGGCGATATAAGCGGTTCTCAGCCATTATCATTTATTCTCAAATACTCACAACTGATTAGTTAGAGGAATCAAGTACACACTGTTGTTTGAACCCAATTGAAATGGGACATTATATTTGTAAGCATCAAAATAGATGGCGCTATTCATAAAAAATCATTTTAAATGTATATATATCAATAATCAATAATTTGAAATATGTATAGCGAACAAATCTAAATTTACAAATAAAATGCCAATAAACAGACTTTTATTTCTTTTCCGACAACATATGTGACCGTCCATATCAAACAAGTCGTAAATGCGGCATCAAACTTGTCACAATGTGATATTTTTTTCATGTAGAACTCATCCATTCGTAATTCCTTGACTATATTTTAAGATAGAACTTAAAAGTTTACATGACACCAACAAATGCTAATAGGAAACGTAAACCCCATTTAATCAAGATCTTTATTCGCGATTTTTTCAACATTTTGTGAGAGTAGTTCTTATTTACGAAAACTAGTGATCCCTTCTATAAACTTAAAGGGAAAACTAGTGATCCCTTCTATAGACATCATCCTAACCATTCTTCTTTGAAAGATTAATAGTGTTTATACACAGGCTGTATGATAGTGCTATCATTAATGCTTAATTTTAACCCATGGGATAAATTGGTACCATAAAAGTTTTTTACAATATAACGAATGTAATGATTTCATATGTTTACATTGACAAATGTCAAAAACTGACCTCCTTTATTAAAGAGGTCACTTTTGAAAATGCATACAAGAAATGCAAAACAACGACAACTGTAATTTTGGGAATTGTTATTTTGGCATTTTTTTACTCTGGTTTAATAACTGGTTGAAACCAAAATGCTTTAGTAACAAACTAAAAGTTGGTTGGTATTCTTCTTTTGTCCAGTAATACTTAAATTCTTCATATGCTATTGTTTGCTTATTATGTTTATGTGTTTTGTATAGTGCCCAGAAGTTTTCGGGCATTGGACGCTTTATATAAGCTTGCTTATTAGTAGCAGCAGTACCATCATCGGTTTTATAATAGCAAATTTATAAATAGAAGTCATCGTTTATTTGCCTGCCTTCAGCTTCAGCACGACATCTATATTTCAACTCAGCGTATCTTGTTTATAGAAGAGGGCGATATAAGCGGTTCTCAGCCATTATCATTTATTCTCAAATACTCACAACTGATTAGTTAGAGGAATCAAGTACACACTGTTGTTTGAACCCAATTGAAATGGGACATTATATTTGTAAGCATCAAAATAGATGGCGCTATTCATAAAAAATCATTTTAAATGTATATATATCAATAATCAATAATTTGAAATATGTATAGCGAACAAATCTAAATTTACAAATAAAATGCCAATAAACAGACTTTTATTTCTTTTCCGACAACATATGTGACCGTCCATATCAAACAAGTCGTAAATGCGGCATCAAACTTGTCACAATGTGATATTTTTTTCATGTAGAACTCATCCATTCGTAATTCCTTGACTATATTTTAAGATAGAACTTAAAAGTTTACATGACACCAACAAATGCTAATAGGAAACGTAAACCCCATTTAATCAAGATCTTTATTCGCGATTTTTTCAACATTTTGTGAGAGTAGTTCTTATTTACGAAGTGAAGTATTACATTTTACTAAGTACCAATGTTAAGTACATGTACTTATCCCAGAACGGCAGGCAATCCACATAAAATATAAAAGCCATAGACCCAATTTCCTTGGTCTTTCACAGGGCATGTTAGTACACCATGGTAGAAAATAATAACTCAGAAATGCGACCATGAACAAATTAGAGGGAGCTTTGTTTCAAGTGACTTCTTATGATTATCTTTGATTGTTAAATGTAGAATTGTTTTTGATTGATGTCGATTTATACCGAGGAATTAACACCAGAACACACACCAGTGCAATGACATGTCGTCAAGACCTAGTTCTATATTCCTATTTTCAAGCTTAAGCAGTTTTCAAGGAGGTACTAGGTAAAGAAGCACCCTATGGGAAATTGAAGCAACCAAGGGGCATGGGGAAAAATTACCTTACTGATGGGAAAATATTTGGACATGGTTATTCACTGCTTTTCGATATAAATCTTAATCTATAATTGACAATATATTCTCCAATTATTTTTCAGAGAATAGATGACGTACTATTACCTCCGCTAGAGCCTCAACCATTCGTTGACATTTTAGACATCCCTCCTCCTTTAAGACAAGTGCCTCGGGGAACCTCTTTATTTGATTTATTAAAGATAATGCCTCCATTAGAAGATATTTTAGCTAGAAGAATAGCGTTTTCTGAAACCAAACCAGGGTTTGTTCCGGATATACCAAATAGATTGAGACGATCAAAGTCAGATCCATACGCCATATTTAAGGTAAGCCATACTCTCTAAATGTAAAAGAGTGAACTTCCACTCTTTATAGGAGTTAAACGCAGGACATTACGTTTCCGAGTGGAAAAACACTCTAAAAGGAGTAAAAGGGGATTTTTGATTACAATCTTCCACTCTTTTGGGTGTGAAAATTTAATTTTCACACTCATTTTAGAGTGAAAAGTTTCCACTCGAAAACGGATTGTCCTGCGTTTAACTCCCTTCACTCCTTTTTGAGTGAATTTTCACTCTTTCCACTCGTTTTACATTTAGAGAGTAGGCAAATTTAGCATGCCCTATAATCAGAGCTTGACATTAGCACCCACTTAGCACTAACTTGTGTTTCGAACGGTAAAAACATGAAGTTATCTGCCCGACATGGTAAGTAATTTTTTGTCGATGTTGAGAAAAAAGCCAACTTAAATGATCTCATCGTATTCATGTTTCCTTTGAATATAGAATATTCTATACAAGTATCCGTTGAATCAGTATATAAATGCATAATACAACGACTATCTCACAATAGAATATACAACAATGCAATTGCGAATAATAAAGAATGACATTTCTTCATCAAACCCTGAAGATAGCCAAATTTTCAATATTGGTGATATGGTTCGTTTTGTTTTAACTGAAAACCGATATCAAGTGGTAAACAACTTGATTTAGTTAAAGGGACTTCTTTCTAGCTTGAAGTACTATGAGACTTGATCAAGGTTTGTAGAGGAACTTAATCTAGTCCCGTAGAACCAAATTAAGTCGTGGACCGAGCTGGGCGCTTAACCGCCTGTTATTTGAGTTTTGAAGTGGGCTCAAAGTATTTGCGTTATGTTTTAATTGATTAGTTTTATCTCCCGTTGTTTCTGCAGAGACAGATACCTTTGTATGTCAGAGCCTGTCCAGAGGATCAAAAATGGGTGCGAATCAAAACAGGGATCAATTTGGATAATACTGAAGTAGAAGTTAGTCAACGGCAATGGTTCTGGAGGACCACATGTCAAAATAAAACACAAGGCTGTTTGGGATTCAAACGTGATGATGGACTTCAATCAGAATGCCGGGAGACAAATTCCTGGATGATTGCCTGGGCCAAATTACCCAATGAAATGGACTATCGCTGGCATCATATTGCTATACCTACGTGTTGCTCATGCGCAGTTCCGGTGTTGGCTGGAGACTTTTCTTGAACTTACAACTGGTGAATTGTATCAATCCACTGCAGTATCCATGTAAGCATCTCTGGATTGGATCAAACCTTTGTCCATGTCTAGTCAACACAATAAATTTGTTCGCCAAATTATCTGAAAGAATTTGGATTGGATAATTATCAATCTGGATCTGGATAATTACAACTCATATTATTCAATGCTTTCATAAGTATATTAAACTTTACAATAACTAAGATCAAACTATGAATCCCCCATTCGTGCTCTAAGATTGGAAAGACATCTTGCCGAAATGGTTGGAGTAGTCAGATAATAATGAGCATGACATCATTTTTGTCAAAGTTGCACATATTTTAAGAATAATGTCTACGATCGGAATTCACGGCAAAGAGTAGTTTTCTTCTTATGGAGTAAGTTCTGGACCAAGGACACGGTTGAGAGGTGCATCTCATGTTGCTGCTTAACGGGTAAAGAGAACGATATCATCAACGTATATATTATTCATCACCAGCCGATAGGAGTTTAAAGGTCAGGTCGATCATATTCTTTTTTGATACCAAATAGAATTACTGATACAAGGTGGTTCAAAAACTTCGAACCCGAGTTCAATAGCGTATTTTCGATTCTAACCACATATGGTTCTGCTGTGGTTGAATTGCATTTCAAGTCATCTGCGCTTGCGCCAATAGTCTGAAATCATGCACAGAAGACTTAAACATGTCAATTTCACTGTCTTAGAACCGTCCCTCATTGTATTTAGAAAGCTCACTTTTGTCGCTTCTAAGACGGACGTTCTCCCTTTATTAATTTCAGTTTGCAAACGTATCAATAGATATAATATTTTTTCAGTCATTAATCACTATCTCTAGATGACTTCCTAGGATCATCTAGGACTGTCCATTAAAAATGCCTTCAACACTCCTAAGCATGCGGTAACACATCATGTACGAAAAGGGCTCTGAGAAGCTCTCGTGGACACACTACATCGAAGCAAGATTGACATAATTAATTCCATCTTCAGATCTACAGAAGCAAAACAATTTCAAGGATGATTGTAACTTTGCAAACTGACGTTGATCGAGTTACAATTGCCATCTGAAAAGTGACCTTGAATTTGGGTTCAAAATTTGTTGAATCGTCCTTTTGACCTTTTCAAAATTGTGGCATTTATCGCCAGTAGATCATTGCCTCATTAACAAAATACAAACAAATTGGAACACGTAAATCAAATAAAAAAAATTTATTTGCAGGTGATTTATAGTGTACTACGCGGTCCCCCTGACTTGTAATACCACACGGCCTCAGCACACTTTACAGACCAGTTCTAATCATTGGGTTTAAATCAATACCCTACATATTGGCGCCAAAGGGCTTACTGCAGCCTACATATTGGCGCAACCCTAGCTTGAGCAATTCACACCCTCAAAGAATATACAGTTTTCGCACACTCAGCTCCCAGCTGGACTCGAACGCGGAACGATCGATACATTTTATGTTTAACAGTCCGAGATCTAACCGACTGAGCTAGCGTAAAAAGGTGAGAGATTTTATTGTAGTTCACCCGAAATGACTAGGAGTTAGCGTAAGCTTAATCCAATTTTAACTGCACATTTCGATTTTCATTTGAGTTTGAACAGGTATCCTGAAGGCTGATGGTGTACCTTGTCATAATATGTATTGATATGTTTCGAACCAGTTTTATTACATTTGACATTTTGGAACTTCGGGTAAATAATAAGGTTGTGGTATCGTAACGATGTTTACACGTGATAAGTTGGATTTAAGTAATACGTGCTCTAAAACATAGATACAAACAAAAGAAATTATAAAAGAGTTTATATAACCAATTTTGAAAAGGTTAAAAAGACAATTGTAAACCTCGCTTGGTGGACGTTTTATAGAATGTAAGATTCAATTAAGTGACAAGCTCAAGCAAACGATGAAAAGGTTTTGTGCCGAATGGGAGAACAACACATGCTTAGTATGGTATCTACGTTTTTCCTTGTGATTTATTTACCGTATTTACTTTGTACTCATTTATAAGTTAACAAAATTGGTCATTGTGTCAATCCACCATCGATTAAGTATTCAGTAATTGTGTGTGTAATTTGCAGAAAGATTGCGTGAGAGGAACATTCTTCTAGATGTGCATTGTACATATAAAATCATTGTATGTTGAATATTTTTATTTTCATTAAACTTTGCGTGAATATTAGAAATGTATTGTTAAAATAACGTGGATATAAATCATATCACTATTGTATTTTATAAAAAAAAGAGGAAAGCAAAGATGGTAAAGATGGGACAATGGATCGGGTAATATAATTGATCTAATTGGTCTAAATCAGTGTGCTGTATAATACGCCGTGGAAGTAGTGACGTCATATTTATGATAATTAGCTCAACACGTGCGATCTGCTTCCAAACAAAATGATCATATCTGATGTGCTTTCACTTATTACATTATGTATTAACACGATACACATAATTTAAAGTAGGTCAGGTGTGGCGTCCAAACACATTCGCTCAACCAAGAGACACCCGCCTACAATATTCTCTTTCTCAAACTCAGGCGAAATATTGCTTTCAATGCATGAACTTTGGTTAAATCTATGCTTGAAAAAATTGAGAGAATACGTCAGAACAAATATCGCGAGCGAATGTCTCTGGGGCGACCAAAAGTCTTTGGTCGTAAAGCCTAATCTTAACCTTGTATAATGCTTGAAAAAAGTTTGCACCTAGGATGTTCATCCGATATGATCGATTACCTTATCATTTTTGGCCTCAATGACACTTCTTTAGCAGTTGACTTGCTTGACCTCGATTGGACCATTTGCGACAACTCCGAAATGCAAAGACGTGATCGTCTGCCAAAGCTACACACTACGTAAAACATCATGTGATCCGTTTTAACCAATCAAAATGATAGGCCTACATAATGACTTCCTTTTTAGAACGACTGAAAATGTCTACTAAACTAGAGAGTTTGCGATTACCACGTTTCACGGGACGGGGTACACAAACGTGAGCATTTT
>JXSR01S001491.1:77797-88266 GCA_000969725.1 Ophiothrix spiculata
CTACTCAGGTGAACATTTTGTCTCGTAAAATGAATCTATTTTGTATTGCAGACTATAAGAACCTTCTAAAATGAATTCACAGTAATATAGTATTAGGATTCGTAAATGGTTTACAAAATCGCATATTTGCCTTGACTAAATGTTTCATAACTATTAATAGACCACACAATTATAGGCTTATATGGACTGACTTACGCAATAAGAAGGAATTCCGATTAACATATATGGACATTTTTCAAAAATCTGATGTACAAATTCTTTAACAACACAGCTGAAATAAGGTAGTTTCCAGTCTTGGGTCAGTTGCTCTAAAAATTGTTCTTTACCTAAAGAACCACTGACAAGCCTTATATATATATTATTAATTTTGATAACTTAGTTTGTCTTATACTTTTTGATAGTTTATTCGACAGGTAATCAACAGCTATTACCAGCCAAAAAATCTCGTGTTGCAATTTAATATGCGGAATACCCCAGTGAATTTTAAAAAGTGACCTGTCTTTTATACTGCTTTTATATGTCGTGTATGTTTCTCAAACTAGGTTCTTTTTGGTGCAATGAATTATAATGCTAACAAGGCGTTGGAGCTTTTTTTTACTAAGCTCCTCAGTTTTTATATAACTGAACGATTTTTAAAAATGAAATGTTTTAAATTGCTGCTTTTTAATCTTTATTTAGGAAAATTGGTTTTGTAGTAGTTGTTGTTGTTGTTGTTGCTGTTGTTGTTGTGTTAGTTAGTTAGTTAGTTAGTTAGTTTATTGGTACTATGAAATAATGGCAACGATTATCTGTCATAAAATATATAGGGAAGTTGTTCTGCTTGGCTTAATATGTGAGATATATAAGTTTGAAGATTATTTAAGTAACAAAACATTACTTTGTCAAAATTATGTTCTTAAAATATGCATTTTGAATATTTTTTTTCGTTCAGTCTTTTAATTATTGAATCATCTTTAAAAAAGTTAAGAAATAAAAAATAAGAAATTTAAGAAAACAATTATTTGTAATACTTACGCAAGAAGAAGAATGACGAATTGAGACATGATATGATATGTGTAACTTCCCACAAAAACATTTCAGATACTTTGTACCCCACGTGACATAAAGGGCGCGTAACTTCCAAGCGTTTCGTCTGCAAGTCGTAAGTCCCGTTAGTATTAATGCATCAAGTGACAGAAGTCCCAGAAGTCAGTCAAAGTCCTTTTTAAACGGTGTTTCACAATTTATGTCACAGATCAATTTGTTTTGCAAGATATATGAAATTAGTGTCCGACCATGTGACTCCGTGGGTGTAGCATAGCCGAGATTAAGGCGGGAAAATCCAGGAGTTTGCTGAGATACTAACACATAATGGTAAATATATGATGTAACATAGAAGATGCGTTAACTTATCAAAATGGGTCACCACTTTTAAGCTTAGTAGTAGAATGGTATTGGATTACGCCATAAATCATATAACAATCGTTTGGTTGTACATATTCAAATATTTTAAGCAACGCCCTTTTGTACATCTTCATTTGTCTCCAGGTCCCTAAAAATAACTTGAAAAACAATAACAGTGATATGATGTATCAGGCGTTAAGGTCGGTACATACCCAGAACTCTAAATCTACTTTTGAAGTAGTTTGGATGCATCCACTAATGCAGACTGCCGGTAATTTACCGTAATATGACTGATTTTTGCTAATACATATACCGTATTTTTACAGATTATTTGTTTAATAAACAGTGCGTGGTATCAAAATGAGATAAAATTTTAACAAACCAATACCATGAACAATGCAGTGTTAATTTAGCAGTGATTCTTGCAATGACGTTTAATTACAACCCTTATTTTTTTATCACTGAATTTACGGACATTAATACAGCGCAAAGTATGCCAAAACTTATTTCAAGAGCAACCTCTTGTCTGTTTTGCAGATTCATCAACAATAACTTAGATTAATGCGAAACTAAAAATTGTGGATTACATTGATGACTTTTGTAAAATATTGCCGAAGATTTTGAACGGATCGCCTTGCTACCTTTGATATTTGAACTAAAATATTTGCAAAAGTAATGATTTGGTTTTGTTTTAGTGATAATAATATATACAACTTGACCCTCAACAAATGGATAAGGTGTCTGACTTATGTTTGGGTTCAACAAAGATGAATTTTTTTAAATAAATTCCATTCGAGACACTGCTGAAAACCTGGCAAATATGCTATGACAGTTGGAAAAGGTAATAACCTGACCCTAACTCAGTATATATGACCCGACCCTAACTCACTAACTTTGACCCGACCCTAACCCTGATCCAAAACATACCCTAACCCTAACCCTAAACCCTAGCCCTAAAATTCTGGATGGCACCTAAAGCATACTTGGTGCTTACAGTCTCTTAATTAAAGAAACACGAAATATTTGATATCATATAGGTGATACATTGTGGTCTTCAAAATCAAAATCAAACGGAACATACAACTTAGAGATATTACACTCTCTCCATACCTAAAATGCATGGAGCTGCTGGGCAATTAACCGAATTTATTCCATTATACTGCCAATAACACTGTGCTCTGTCAATCTGGCCATGATGCTCTATTTGGTACTTCAACAAATAAATTATAAATGTGCATTACTTATATGCAGGAAGTATATATATTTTATAATAAATATATTTTAGCCATTTGGTCAATAAAAAGCGAAAACACTTCTTTCAACAGTATACTTTTTCAAAATGGATTTTCAAAAGTCCAGAAGTTTTTGCATTCGGGGTGTTTTAGCATGTAGAAATTGACTTGAGATGACCGTTCAGGGTGTTGCGAGTACAAACGACTTTTAGGGAAGAATTTTTCGCGGTTTTTTTTCTTTTCTTTTCTTTCTTTCTTCCTTCCTTCCTTCCTTGTCTGTTCTGTTCTTTTTTTCTTTGCTTTTCTCTCTTGTTTTCTTTCTTATTGGAAAAAAAGAGAGGTTGTGGGGGCGGAGGAAGATGATTTGAGATATTTTCAGAGGGGTAACGGTATGAATGATTCAAGAAAATAAGATATTGTTCCCCCCGTAAAATTGTCAAAAGTTGAGCTAAAGCGTAATTTTTTAAATTGTTATTCCAAACAGTCAAACAGACTTATCTTATTGAAAAAAAAGCTCTAAATATTTTCATCCACATCTTGATCCTATCTGACAGGTCATGTCGAGAAAAAAATCTAGCGACGAAGTTATTCTGATATTTAAATTTCGTCTAATGAGCTCATTTGCATAGGTCCTTAGTACTGGTTGATTGAAGTAAACCGATTTTGGGGTGTTTTTTTTCAGATTTTCATCTGTCATTTATAAAATCTATTTTAATCAATTCATTAAAAGAAAAACACAGATGAGTTCGCACTAGCCTTAATGAAAATGATGCAACTGCATGTATTACATGACGTCAATATTTTTATCATGACATCACATTTATTGCTTACCCAACAAATACAATAACAAAGCCATCCATTTATACAAACATTTTGAATCTTTTTCACCTTATAAATGAATTTATTGAATGTCCGCAGGGTAATGAAAATACCATATCTTAGATTGTAAATGGAATTTCGTTTCTTCATTGACTGCGCAGAGTGTATAATATTAATATTTTTTGTTACAAATTCTGCACAATCAATGCATAACTTACACAATAGTGTAAAAATAAAGGGAAACAAGAGACATGAACTTTCAATTCAATTCAATATAAATTTAGAAATAATGTTGACTTACCCTTTTCAACCGACCCTGAAATCCGAAAATCTAGTGGAAAAACTTACAAACGTGTCTCAACAATGCTAAAGAGAAAGTGACTTTTGGGGGGATATAACGGGAGACTTGTTTAAAAAATATTTAACAATCACAAAGTGGTAACATAATGCAAACAATCATAAAGAGCGATAAACTGTTCCACAAAAATTATTACTCTACGAATGCCACTATATACGAGGGGGGATCAACAAGTTTTAAACTTTACCCAGAAGAAATGGCACCAGGAACGAAATTTCATTATGAG
Organism: Ophiothrix spiculata; assembly: GCA_000969725.1. Lineage (NCBI taxonomy): Eukaryota > Metazoa > Echinodermata > Ophiuroidea > Amphilepidida > Ophiotrichidae > Ophiothrix > Ophiothrix spiculata. Next base: position 81,816 of record JXSR01S001491.1, read on the forward strand.
ATACTTTAGACAGTTAAAAGTGGGAGAAATGAGTTACTTTGCACATTGACTATACAAGGATGTCTAAAGTATCTCATAATGAAATATCGTTATACAGACCGTTATTGTAGGGATCCTCTCTGTTGAAAAAATCTGATTTTATATTTCAATGAAAATCAACATTTTTCAGGTCGTCATGTTTTATTACACCATTGTGACGTCATTCGTGGACCGATTTCCATTTTGGTATCAATGGATAGAAGAAACCCTACCCGTCACAATGGTATCAAAAAACTAAACTTAGGTGGTTTCAAAAAGATTCAATTTGCCCTGTAACCCTTCAAATGCAGGAACTTTATTACGCCGCATGTTTCAATTATCTCCATGCAGCTTATACTTTATATGGGTAGGTAGATGGCATGAATCACCACCTGTAAAGAAAGTAAAACTACCTATGAGACAATTTCTGCACCATAATGTATATAAAGACGAGTGATTTTTCTGACAAAATTTCATTGGTACAGCTCAATCCCTTCTGGGTAAAGTTTAAAACTTTTTGATACCCCCTCGTATGAATGACTTTGCAACAACTTTAGATAATTTGCAAAATGTTGACTCCTTTTACACGGTGTATTCTGTGATCTGAATGAAGATATGCAGAATGATAAGCCCCATAATTCAGCCATTCCGTTATAATACAATAATGTGGTCCATTTAGGTTCATCTAAGTAACTACTTTATTAGCTAAATCTTGGTATGTTTTAACAATCATACAGCCATGCATGTACCACTCTTTGGAAAATGTTCATGTAACATACAACTGTTCATGGCCTTTTATGATCCCTTTTGAAGCACCTTTCGTCTAGAAGGCGCTAACAAGAACCTTAGAATGGTTTATTGTACATGTAGAGCTTGTCAAAACTTAAGTGGGTCATTAAACCTTTTACTTTCTTTATTCAGAGAAGAGAAAACTTTAAAGCCAACCGAGTAGCAATTGCCTAGTAGTCTTGAACGAGCAACCAAATGCCACTGGATATTACATTAATTCCAATGCATTTCCTAATCAATAACTGAGGCTTGGTGTTGTATACTGGTCATCAAATGTATGACATCACATACAAATAAGTGTGGTGTGTTGATTTTTCATCACCAAGACTCCGCTATTATCATGATTATTAGAAATACATTGAAATATATAATGGATTATAAATAGCAAAGATTTGTTAGGCCATATTTAAACTTTTGTAAAAACCGGCCCTCATTTACTCCTACTCCATCGACTTTTGTATGGATTTAATTATGTTTATAAAATGTTTCTGAAAATGAGGTGTTTACTGTGCCCTTAAGTCACCATTTATTTTTTTAATATCTGATATGCTTTGAAGCTTAAACTTACCGGGCAGGTTATAGTTAATATTTCCTTTATCCATTAAAACCGATGGAAATCCAAAAATTTATATTGCTTATTTCTCGATGTTACTCTTTTAAACAAATCATCGATGTTTTGGCTTTACTCCCTTAATAATATACTCGTATGCTAAGCAATGATTTAATCTTGAACATGTCATTGATGTTTTGGATTTGCTCCCTTAACAATACTCGGTACAATTCTAATCTACAGTGTGTCCCAGAATGAAGTTATCAAGATTTCAATGCCACATAATTTAAAAATTAAAATATCCCAGACACTGAAAGTTAGTGACAATCATGCCTAATGTCTCTACTTGCTTTGGTGCGAAAATCAAGAAACTCCATGCAATAATTATCTAGAAGTGAGCGTTTGAAGCTCCAAAGGGATTTGGACACTTTTCCCAGTTTGGAGAGGTCGTAAAAATCAAGCGGAAATTTGCAGGGGAAGTATGCGAGCTGGATATCATCTTTACCAACATTGCTGTTTTGTTTCGCATGTTGCTTCTCCTTGATGATGCCTTGGAGTCTTAATAAAGGTTCAGTAGAATGTAAATTCGACTTCTACCTTGGCGTCCACACGCTACTTTTTTGCAGTTTCTTCTGTCATCCGATACCATCAACTTTTTATTTTCTGACATTTTTAAGATGGAATACTTGTGCGATGGGGATATCTGGCTCCTGGTAATGTTAAATAAATCTTTCCATTGTTTCAATGATACCTGCACTTTCCAGGTATTGGTCAATCATGATACTCTTTTCTCCATTGACAAATGAGGTGTTATGTTTGCTTTGAATTACCATATTCCTACAACCACTGCTATCAGGGTACCACCCTTTTAGCGTACTTTCAAATTACCCGCTCAATGATTTTCCTAAACGATTACCTAATAAAATATTAAATGATTTTTGCAGATTAAAAGAAACCAGATTTAGGTAAATAAAATCTTGAAAACAAAGACACTTATAATTAGACAAATATTATCATGACTATGTCTGTAAGGATGACGTTCTTGTTGCATGGTTATGCTGCAAATCTCCGTTGAATTCAAGTTACAACTTTACCTAAACTGGGAAAAGTGTCCAAACCCCTCTGGAGCTTTAAATGCTCATTTCTAGAAAAGTAATGCATGAATTTTCTTTATTTTTGCACCACACAAAGTCAAGATTTCAGGCATGATTGTCAATAAGTTTCATTGTCTGAAACTATTTGGTTTGTGAACTGTGTTGCGTTGAAATCTTGATAACTTTATTCTGGGACATACTGTATATAAATAAGATTGTAATTGATTTTATTACATCACACATTTGCACTCTAATTAGATAGATAGCATACAACTAATTTGCATATCATTATATTGGTCAGTGGACGAGTTTTGATAATGGCAGTGTCAGGCATTGATAAATGGCTCAGGGTCAAAAGGGACCCTACAGTTAGGTAAAGAGGACAATTTACCTGAGATAGTATTTCCAGATAAAGGATCCATTTCTGAATATCCGACGTAATAAAGTGGTATTTTACTAGATGACACATTTTCAAATTAAGCTTTAAGGCCATGTGAGAATTGTGTTCTTAATTGTGATACAACATAAACAAAAAGTACCAGTCTCATCTTTTAACCTGAAATTTGGATTTTTTTTTTAAATTGATTTAAGTCCGAGAGGATCAGTGATTCCTTCTTTGACATTTTGAAAGCTGACTTGTTGCCATGGCATCAATACTTGTGAGCAGGGCTTCGAAATCCGCGAGGGTAACGCGGCCGCGCCGTTCCCAGAAAAAAAGTCGAAGTCCCAGAAAAAAAAATTGGTAAGCTTAAAAAAATGATATGATAAAGTCAAATAATCATAATAAAAATTACGAGAATTTCTGACGGCAGATAATTTTTGTGGCAATATTGAATGATGAATAAATTAGCAAAATTTTGGGGTTAAATTTTGTGCATTTTTTCATAAATCTCACAGAAAATTCTCATCAGCCCAATCCTGCAAGTTGTGAACTTAAAATGCAAGAAGGTGGGCATTGTACGGGAGACAAACAAATAACATCAATTCTTCTCAATGCTTACTTTTTCAATTTAGCTCACCAGTTGGGAGATGGTGGCCCACCACCTCGAGGGAATATTGATTGTAATCGGTCAAATTCCTGTTGACGGGTGGCATATCAACAGAGGATCCCCACTGGTGATAGCACAAGACTATTACATTCTTGTCTTTCGTGTACCGTATATAGAACTGAAAACCAACCAATATCTTACCATTTTATACTCTCCGTTTGTTCTAACCGTCACCTGAATCTATTTTAATAGAATAATTTGTTACATGTACGCGTTCGTTCTTGCAGTACGTAATGAACCCTATGGCTTGCTTGTTGAAATTGTAGCAAATGAGTAACTAACAAGGTTAGACGTTGGCCCAATTGTTCCAGTTGGCCGAATATATTTATTCTGAAGTACATAAGTATTTGCTTTCAAGTGTAGTAAACGTTACCATGGAAAAAGAGCCCGATATTTAAAACCAACGCAATGTGTGCTTCCATGGTGAACTTTATTTAATAAAAATCGGTACTAAAATTGATCAGTCAAACACGGTCGAAAGTCACTACGTTAAGCATTGAATATGTTTACCTAAAAGTTGTTATATAATCCGTATTTAATTAGTACACTACCGTGCAATAATAGAGCTGATATTAAATGTTAACATTTAATATCCCATTCAACCATGGACCTTCATGATCCAAAGTCATGATCTAACCTCACAGTTATATCAGTTACATACTAACCAGAGTAGATATGTTTGCAGTGTTATGATAAGTTTGAGTCACTCTGTATATTCTGCATCCCTTATTAACACAAATAATTATGCATTAATTTACACGTAAAACATCCCAGATAGCTCATCTTCTTCCGGTAGCTATCCTGTCATGTTGTTACAACAATAAGAACGAAACCCCGGGAGCAAAACTAATAATATGGATTCATTAGAAGTATTATTGATAGTGCAATCTATGGCCATATCGATATGGCCTGATTATCAATATTTGTTTTAAGTAGGTGGTCAGGTGACGACCTTCCAGTGTAACAGGCTTCATTGATATATATATTTATTCAGCCAGCGCATATTGACAATGCAGTTAGTTTCCTGAATGCACCGACCATGGAAGTAAATGAAAATAATAATGGCGAGCCAGCAGACGACATTACCAGAGTGTTCATGTGGTGTACACCGAGATCAGCTTCCACAGCCGTGCTGAAGTGTCTTACTGCAGTGCCGCAGTCGCAGTGCTGGTGCGAGCCTCATTGCTGGGCCAATTACTGTGCTCCCGATGCTTATTATCCAGAATTTATGCAGTGGTTTAAGGATTCGTGGGGTGTCGACGAGGAAGAGATCGATAGTGTCAAAGGTGATTATTGTGATTGTAATATTTTATGAATAGTTTGACGACGAAGTCCGAGGGCGAGGTCAAGAATTAACTATTATTTAGGACCGATACTGGGCATATACACGAAAGCTTATTGCATTTTTGTTTCGGATTTAGATAATGGGCCTAATATTAGGCCTATTTACAAACTAGGCTAAATCTGTGAGTTACAAACTAGATCTGTAATAAAAATATTTACAAACTAAATCTATGAATGCAGCGGGTTAGTTAATTTTTCACTACAGCCTTACAAGAACACATAGCTACCTATGCCATTTCCTTCATCGTTGAATATGGCTTCTTGCTACTTGAAAAACAACAACTACATATGGTGAAACTACGAGGGTCATTCAAAAAGTTCTACCTGTTGTATCATAACTTTTGTTTTATATAAGTTAGCTATGTGAAAATTAGCAAAAAAATAGCTCAGAATATTGTCTACATATGGTCAAAAAATCATATTGATACCTTTTCTAGATTTTTGCAGGTGATCTGAGAACCACAGTAAGATTTGTTACACCGGAAACGGTGAAATATCATATGACATTGCACCTGAAATCATATGTGCAGCTGATGTATGAATAACCATCTGTATACCCATCATTCTTGCAAATTACAGAACAAATTTGGAATGAAAGTGAATCTAATAGTCCAACAAGTCATTTGCCACTGATGAAGAAAACTTATTACTGATAGAAATTACCCAGAATTCCAATATTTGAAAGGGTGTCTTGTACCCTCGTAAATTACGAGTATCAGCATAGCGTGCTTGTCTATAGCCTGACTTTTCCAAGTGCGTTTTTTTATGTGAAAACAACACGTAAAGGTGTTTTAATACACCATAGTTTTCAAAAAAATAAATTTAGTATCCCTTGTGATCTACTATGAAAATTTCTTCAAATATAAAGCTTCATAATGCCACTATTTTACATCTTGTTTTTTAAAAGTCAGTTTCTTCCTAAACTGTATCTTTAGTGATTTTGATAATATTGCTTCATTTGCTTTTTGTTCCTGTTATTTTTGTGCTTGTGGATGACCATTATTTTCTGTTTGAGTCAGATTTTTAATCATATCTTACAATTATATGTCCATTCTTATTTTTCATATACTTATTATTGTATTGCAATACTACATAGCTGTATTATGGCCTTTTAAATTCACTGTACTTAAGCCAGTTTAAAAAATGTTGCACATATTTTGACCGTTTCCGATGTACCAAATCTTACCGTGGTTTTCAGAACACCTTCAAAGTTCTAGAAAAGATATTGATATGATATATATATTGACTACATATAGACGACATACCTAGCCAGCTATATTTGAGCCAATTTTCAAGTAGCTATTCTAAATAGAACAAAAGTTATGATACAACAGGTAGAACTTTTTGAATGACGTTGATGAAATATTTAAGCTCTGTCACACATCACTGTTCTTTTTACCACCGATATATTGATGTTCGTCCCGTGTATGTACGTTATTATACGGTTGTGTCCGTTATGATCCCTACGTTTTATTCGATATCCATACCGTGGTTCCCGGGGGGGGGGGGTACTCAAGTTTGGTTTGGGTAGGGACATGCCGCTGGGAAATTTGAAAAGCCACCCATCCAAATATAACTATTATTTAGGACCGATACTGGGCATATAC
>JXSR01S001492.1:72558-90781 GCA_000969725.1 Ophiothrix spiculata
ATTTCAGTCTTAAGGCAGTGTTCTGTTTCTCAATGGCAAAACCCATTAAACTTTCATAAATACAATCACCATTCTTTAAAAACATTGCATTTCATAGCCGGCTGAAGATGTAAATGACTATAGGCTACCGTATACATGTATTTAAATTTAAATGCACTTATTCGATATGTATACAGGGTAAATATGTATATGAAAAGTTTGCAATAAAGAAGAATAAAGTAAACAGCTGATTATGGCACACAAACCAACATCATAACAACGTAACGTACGGTACCCAACATTGCTGAATATTCAACTGAATTTTTGTTCAAGGTTTGTCCATGTAATAGTAACAGAATAAGGGAAAAAAAAGAATAATACCAAAATCATGAAAGATTCACGCACAAAATATATCAATACGCAGTGATTTGGTCTTAATCAATCATAGTCAATCATTCCTAGTCTCTTACACAATTCCCCACACCGTATTCAAAAACACCAGTTTACAATGTTGTAGAATACAAGGGATATGCTTTGGATCTTGTAGCAGAGTCTGATTGCTTACTTTATATTTCAAGGTTTATACCTGTAGATAATAGTCGGTGCTCATTCATATTTGAATGTGATCAAAAATTAATTTGAAAATCAATGGGGAAATCTACACGGGAGTACAAATCCAGATGAATACGCATCTTATAACCCGCTTTGCAGTAGATTAGCTACACGGGTGTCGGATGATTCGGATCTGCTGTACAACGCATGCGTAGGCCCCTACGATTAAAGCGGTCAACAGAGATGCGGATTTCAGAGATCTGGATCTCGGAGATACGCATGCATACGCGTGCATCTGGATCTGTACTTCATGTAGATTGTCCCAATGCTGTGCACCAATCGACGTAGTGACTCTATGTATAATTGTTATATAAAGTTTTCTTCTTGACATTCTATAGTAATATATTTAACAACATGCACTGAATGAAAAGTGCCCGTCTATTAGTTTCAAAATACATCACTAAAGGTACATTAAACTTAATGCGCAGCTATTACTAAAAGTTCACATTTATGAGACGAATCATGGTTTGTTCAGATTTTCTCAGAACTTATTACATCGTTGTTAATGTTGACATTCGATATTGTTGTTTGTTATTATCTTAATTCAAATTTGGATTCGTAATATTATGCATTCTGATATTGAGTTCTACTTTATTGAAATTAGGGTTCGTTATTGTGCATTCTGAACATGAGTTCCAAAGATTCGAAAGCTAATCTTTATATATAGATTTCAGTCTTAAGGCAGTGTTCTGTTTCTCAATGGCAAAACCCATTAAACTTTCATAAATACAATCACCATTCTTTAAAAACATTGCATTTCATAGCCGGCTGAAGATGTAAATGACTATAGGCTACCGTATACATGTATTTAAATTTAAATGCACTTATTCGATATGTATACAGGGTAAATATGTATATGAAAAGTTTGCAATAAAGAAGAATAAAGTAAACAGCTGATTATGGCACACAAACCAACATCATAACAACGTAACGTACGGTACCCAACATTGCTGAATATTCAACTGAATTTTTGTTCAAGGTTTGTCCATGTAATAGTAACAGAATAAGGGAAAAAAAAGAATAATACCAAAATCATGAAAGATTCACGCACAAAATATATCAATACGCAGTGATTTGGTCTTAATCAATCATAGTCAATCATTCCTAGTCTCTTACACAATTCCCCACACCGTATTCAAAAACACCAGTTTACAATGTTGTAGAATACAAGGGATATGCTTTGGATCTTGTAGCAGAGTCTGATTGCTTACTTTATATTTCAAGGTTTATACCTGTAGATAATAGTCGGTGCTCATTCATATTTGAATGTGATCAAAAATTAATTTGAAAATCAATGGGGAAATCTACACGGGAGTACAAATCCAGATGAATACGCATCTTATAACCCGCTTTGCAGTAGATTAGCTACACGGGTGTCGGATGATTCGGATCTGCTGTACAACGCATGCGTACGATTAAAGCGGTCTACACAGATGCGGATCTCAGAGATCTGGATCTCGGAGATTTTTCAGATTTCATTCATTTATTTCCATAAAAATACATAAAAAATAACATGCGAACAGAACAGAATTATGGAGGACAGGACCGGAAGGCCAATAAGGCCTGTTTAAGGTCCTTCCCTAGATTACAACAAAAAGTTACAGACAAAAATAAATACATGACAGCACAACTACTCAAACAAGACTACAACAGGGACGTGCTCAAAAACTTACTTATAATTTTGAATAATATTTTGCTTAAATTGATTTCGAAATTTTTTCAAATTTTTGCTATTTTTTATTTTACATGATAATGAATTCCAAAGGAGAGGACCATTTGTACGGAAAGCTTTATCAGTAAATGATTTTTTATTGAAGGCAATGTTGAGATCATTTGCATGTCTTGTTTGATAAATGTTGTGTATATCAGAACGCTTATTAAAATATTCATGGAACACTATAGGTAAGTCATTAATATGGTATTTAAACATAAAGACACCAAGTTCAAGAGTATATGCATCTGTTACAGTTAAAATATTATGTTTTGCAAAAAATGGAGCTGCATGACTACGGTAGTGACTACCATCAACCGTTCATCAACCGATCCAGATGCATGCATACGCGTGCATCTGGATCTGTACTTCATGTAGATTGTCCCAATGCTGTGCACCAATCGACGTAGTGACTCTATGTTGAATTTCTATTATATTCGGATATTAGAATTTAGGGAATACATGCACAGGCTAAAATGGTAAAATATTACAGCTACACAATGTAACAGTCAATATGGAGGGAAATTATAACTTGACGGTACAAAAAGGTGTAAGAATGGTTTCAGCACACCTTGCAAGCAGTTCACTCCATTAGTTCAATTATTAAAATCCGTTTCTGTTGTGTTTCTAGAACTGTTCTCCAAAGGGTCCAAAAGTTAAGAAAATTACTGGTAAACATATCAAAAACAAAAACATTAAACCAGCTCGCTTTATGTATCAGATGTAGCTAAACGTATTGGTAAAGCACAATTTCATAATATTATCAAAGAGTTTTGTACTGATGAAATATCTGATGGTATCGACAACAGCTGACGATGTAAAACTGCTTTTATTTCATGTTGTAATGAGTCAAAATAAAGGGTGTCATAGTATAGTTACCACATGATGTATTGAAAACACAATTTAGAAGGAACATTGCAATCAAGTTACTTTTAAAGGTTTTCTCAGAGATGGAAATCCCCATTGCGCATGCATCTTGATCTATACTCCATGTTGATAATTTGTCGCAATGCTGTGCACCAATCGAAGTAGTGACTCTCTGCATGCCAAATTTCTATAATATTCGGCTAATTATAGATAGTTAAACTGATTCATATTGCAGTTATCAGCAACATTTCGTATACAATGCACACACAACGCTCGTAATTGATGCATGACCCCGAGATATCTTCCCGTGTTTTGGGTATAGGATAATAACTTACCAAGATCGCTGTATCAAAACTAACCGGCCGATTTTTTTTGAACATTTACCATTTTGTTCATGATTTATTAAGCTTTCGTGTGATATTTTTTGTGAACTCAAAAGACCAAAGGGTAAGCCTGACTAGGTACATTTTGTAACAAGACCCCGGTCAGTACATTCGCTATGGAGTTTCGAAATACCAACTTTCATTGGCCCATCACGCTCGCATCCTTTAACCTATCAACTTTGAACACACATGTCAATCAAGATCATGATATTTTCGTTCTCGTGACACCATACTCATTACCATACGATAATTTTAAGGACCTGATAGAGTACATTGAAAAAACACGTAGGCTTGTATGAGCAATGCAAAGAACGCCGTGTAGCCAGGCCCCTGACACTTTATCCCCATATACTTCATAGCTTATTTAATTACCATTTCTCAATAGGCGCTGGTTAACGTTTCTTGGCTGATTGCGTGATCAGTGGCTCCCATTTCAAAAACGAGAACGCATTATGAATAATCCTACTCAAATAAATCCTGACATTGCCCTTGATGTGTATTACGCTTAATTGAATGCAAGCTGTGCAGCATTCTTCAAAATGCGTCCTCGTCTTGTTCATCCTTCATGTAAGACATCATGAAATTAGTCTAGCGTGAAAACTGTTATTAACACATGTATTGATTATTTACTGATGAGTCTTTTGAGCAGTCTCACTCATGAATATTCGTTTTTGTCCACATACTACGCTATGATTGGGGCCGTGTTTTGAGCTTAGTGTCATCTCTGTTACTCTGTGGTGTAGCGTGCAGTGGGCGATAACTGCAATATGTATCAGGGGAAAACGCGTACAGGCTAAAATGCTTAAATATTATAGTTACCCCATATAACAGTCAATATGGAGGGAAACTATAACTTAACGGTAAAAAAGCTTTAAGAATGGTTTCAGCACACCTTGCAAGCAGTTCACTCCATTAGTTCAATTATTAAAATCCGTTTCTGTTGTGGTTCTAGAACTGTTCTCCAAAGGGTTCACCTGCGTCGCTGTATTGCGACATTTGAAAAAGTTAACCATTCTACCGAGTTCATTCCTCGCTGTCATTCTGAATGCAGAATTCATCCAAGCTAAAGTGACTGCATCAAACCAACTTCCAGAGAGAGCAAACCAGTAGATAAGAAACTCTAGAAAATGAGGCATTGAGGATCTCGTGAATGCAATAATTGGAACGACGATGGCATATGGCATCCACGCGATGGTAAATGTAAGTGTAACAGCGATGAACATTCGAATGGCTCTGCCCTCTCCACGAAGAAGTTTCTTTTTCTTCCTATTTTCCTCATTCAAAACTTCAAGAGCTCCAATAGAAAACAGTTGCTTCACTGTTACACGGTACAATTTGAAATATATAAATATGATGACAATAAGTGGTATGATAAATGAAAACAACCCTGTAAAGAAGGCCTGTAAGCTATAATGAGGATCAGAAAGCATAGGCGCGCAGACGGCAGCATATGGCAGATACGTTACAGGTGGTCCTAAAATCGGCGTAAACAGTATCGAAACGATTATAATATCAAAGAACCAAATGTAACAGATGATAAACAGTACACGGTTTCTGGTAACCCAAAGTGGATATCGAAATGGTTTCATGATTGCTGTGTATCGATCAGCACTAAGACACAAGAGGCAATTTTTGGAAACTCCGCTGAAGATGCTTACAACGCAACAAAGTGCTACACATGTCGTATGGTTGAATATCTATTTCCCCGCAATTGCTGGTGCCAGATAAACTGCAGAGCATATGCCAATCCCAAAATCAGCGACAGAAACCGATATAAAAAAAGACGGTTATTCTCTGGGATATTTCGTGTCCGTGGTAGCACCCAAATACACACCGCATTTGCTGTTATACTGAAAATAGCTGTGAGTAATAAAAGTGTTGACCGGTAGATTGTTCCTGAAATTTTACTAAGTAAGATGATATCTTTTTCAGTCTCATTTAAAAAGATGTTGTTATCTGCCATGCTGGTGTCTTTTTAACCATAAAAGAAAAATATGAACGCACAACCTGCATTTTCTAGGAATTATCCGGTGCTTTGCCTCTCAGTCACGAATACAAGCTAAAAGTCCTTCTAAAGATGTCAATTTGCTTCAAGTTGCGATAACTTTGAATACGGTAATGGCTTTTTACGTTTATTCCATATGTTGTTAATTGGACTTTCGACCAAGGAGTTGAAAAATGAATAAGGTAATTGCATTTGAAAATATTGAAGTTATGTGACCTTGCTAATAAGATAAATAATTTAGTTTGAAAAGGAAGTGTTACAATACAGTGCATGAATCGATTTTTTTTCTGTATGTTGCAGGAAATAAAAAATCATTTTCATTTTCATAATGTAGCTTTGCTTTGTTCATGAAAAAATCACAGCAAATACTTTATACAATCGACTTGTTGTACAAATGCCTATGTTGATTAAAATGTGATCTAACGTTAACATCATGGTTAAAGTAAGAATTAACAAAACAAATGCAGCGTAAGGCTATGTGACAAAAACAAATGGTTATCAAAAAATATTGGTAGAAATATCAAAAACAAAAACATTACTCCAGCTCCTTATAAAGTATTCCGAAAAAGAAACTGGTACACTTTGGTTTGGTTCTATACTACTCAAATTATATATTTACAAGCCCAAAATAATTGCACATAATGTAAATTGATATGTTTCCTGTTTAATCGGTACAAAGAGTCTTTCAAAATCCGAAAATATCCCGCTTATCGAGCGTAGTAAAAAAATTTGGTCAGGCAACTAAAATTACCAATTTTGAACACAACGCGATAACGATTACAAACTGCATCAATATTTTATGCCGTATAACGCTTAGCTCGCTATTTAGGAATTCCAAGTTTAACAGGCAATAATTATCAATTAAATTGACTGAGATAAGATGATTCAGATAAAACTCTTTAATGATTAAACTTTTTCAAGTCAAGATAACTAAACGTCAAAATCAATTGCACTGGATAAACATTCAAAATAACCATGTTGTTGCTTCACATAATTTCAAATGAAAATATTGCACTGGTGCTTAAAATTAAAATCTTTGTTCATATAACTCTTTTGAAAGATTGTTCTCTTTTTAAACCACATTGTTCAAACGGTACAATATTAAAACATCTTTTAACACATTTCAACACCTTTCTTGAACATCTTAATTAGGCTCTCATCCATTCATATTCTTCTTCCATGCGTATTCTTTTGAGTTTGAAAAGCCCGCTCGTCCATGACTAAGAGGGAGTAAAGCAGTAATTGGTACGGGCTAGCTTGGGGTATTATGTGCTACGTTTTCCGCTGGGGATGTTTCACCATAGCCTTCAAAATGGTAACTTTAGTTGCCTTACCAAAAATCTTTACTTCGCCCGATAAGCGGGATATTTTTGGATTTTGAAAGACTTTTTGTACCGATTAAACAGGAAACATATCCATTTACATTATGTGCAATTATTTTGGGCTTGTAACTATATAATTTGAGTAGTATAGAACCAAACCAAAGTGTACCAGTTTCTTTTTCGGAATACTTTATTACAGAAGTGGCTAAAAGTATCTATAAATCATAATCTTACATTATCAAAGAGTATGGATGAAATGTCTAATGGTATCTGTAACAGCTGATAATGCAAATTTAATATTTTAATGAGTGGAACAAACGAAGGGTGCATAGTGTATTTGCATATATTGAAATCACGATTTAGAGTCCAACAATTATTGAACTCTGTAGCTGGACCTTTAAACATTTAGATAGTTCACCATCTATTATGAATAAAGTAAATCAAAGAGAATGAACGCGAATCTTTGTACTTTGTTTGTTTGTTCGGTATCATTTGATTATATTTGTTAATATGTTCATATCAGTAACAACTCCCGCCGATCAATGTTCAGCTAGCTTGTAAACTACCGGTATCAAATCCATTAAGTAAATACTGTCGTCGCAAATCAAATGTATTGTATTAGAAAGCTGTCTGGTCTTTTCAACCAAACAGGTAAGATTTGTAAAACATATAACCCTAGGCTGAAAGGTGCTTGGACGATTTTTAGGTAATGGTAATTTCATCTTGCATAAAACACAGATGTTCCTGTTTTGCTGCATTCTGATTCGTTTCATCTATCAATTTTGAAATCAAAATGCATGTATACTGAATGCTGTAAAAATTGTATTGTATTTTTGAATAACATTTTATTTTTCTTCGATTGTTGCTGGTTATTATACTGATATCAACCTTCAATGCAAAAACCAAAATTTACAGTAACAGATAGTTTTGTTTATAATCTAAAGTCTAAACACATTTCCTAACATTTTCCTTTTTCTAGATTACCATTAATCATGACTCCTCATTTGCTGTTTTTGTTGATGTTAGTTGCGTTCATGATACCAACTTCAAAAGGCAATGATCTGTCAGATTTCACAACATCGAATTCAACTCCTTCGCCAAATTCAACGGAATCATCCACGGTTTTTCTTATAACTATTCCACCAAGACATGATATTGGCAATTGTACGTTGTCCAGTACAAATATCTCTTTTGCGAATCTGAGGAACATCCTAAACCGTAATCCTGCTTTCATCTACACCAAATTGAACTTTATTGACATAGAGTTTGAATCAGATACGGCTTACTTGGATTCTATTCCCAACGTCATAGATCCTCTCATGTGGACATGGGCGGCAGAAGGAAAGGGTTATTTACTCCGAAGCTTTTCTCCAAATTTCTTGCACCTGTCTCTGGGTACACTTAGTCCAGATGTTTACCACATGGATTTAGAAATTTCGACAGGCAATTGTGGCAATTTTCAAAACTTTACTGATACTGATAAGTATTTCGTGGTGTCCAAATTTCTTTTGGATGAATTTTACAACGCGTTTATTAATAATAGCCAAACGCCTGTTGAATTCAAGATCTGCCAAGAGTTTTATCATGATATTAGTAATGTAAAAGGCACCTTTAAAGCTTTTATTTTGAACCTGCATGTATTCATATATCTTCCAGAATCAATTGAAATAGCTTGCTGGTCCTCAACCGATTATAGATATCAACTACAAGACAATGAATCTTTCTTTTGGCTCTCCCTTTTGTATCACACCATTCTTATACTAGGAGTATTTTGCTCATCCATTGTTATAGGAATTATGATACAAAGACATCCGCCAAAGCGTGATCATGCTGATGGAGGCTCCTATCGATATGATCGGAACACCAGTCTTCCAATAGGACTAAAATATCTTGCCCTTTACTGGAAAGATGATATTTCAAACCAGGACATCTTTGACACCTTCAACATTATTATCAATTTCACGCGGAGGACAATTCTTTTATGCCTTTTGTTTTTACTTAGCTATTGGGAGGCTATTTTACTGCGAATTCTAGATGAAACGTACGCAACTCGCTTAGAATCAGCCTTCAGGGTTTTTTTATGTCAGTCTCATTGCGTATTATACTTTAACCGGTATATTCATTCTGTTTTTCATACTTTATATTTTTATAATGATTGGAATAGTTGTTTCAGGCGAAGGCCTATTTTTGGAAAATAAAAAACAACGAAAGTACTTTCTGGGAATCAAACTGCCTGGCCCTTTGCAAATCGAAGGACCTCGTGAAGATCAGCCATGGCAAAATCAGCTCTTTTACTATATGTCGCAGCGCTGGCAGATGGCAATTGATAAACGTATTATTTGGGACTGGCTATGGAATCATAGCAGGCTGGGAAGTTGTCTTCAGCGTTGGGGCTATTTTACATATGTTATCAAGATCCCAATCTCATTCCTCTTTATGATTTTCTTGATTGCATTTTACAGCCCCTTGGCTTATATTTTGATTATGTTTGTAATCTGGTTAGATGATGATGAAGATGACAGCGTGGTTATAACAAGCATTGTACTTTTTCCTATCCTTCTTTTGCTGTGTTTTCCATTTCTATTCGGGGTAATACGATTAGTTGCTGGAATCGCTTCATTGATAGCAGACACAGTAGAATACGTTTTTGCTGGTTTTTTAGTAAATATCGTCGTGCTCGACCCAATATTCTTCATGGTTCTTGCTATTTTGAGCTATACTATCATGACAATTAATGAATTCTACGAAGAATATTATCAGATGAATCATATTCTTATCAAAAGAGCTAGGAAATCGGATGAAAAGTTCCCTTTTGAACCAAAACCACCAACTTCATCAAGAGCCTCCGTTTCTGAAGATTTGTTTTGGTACATTGTAAACGACTGCAAACCAATACGTCTCGAGTTCATAAAAAGTGTCATACGGCTCTTTGTTATCTCATTTCTAGCTGTCATTGCATTCAAAGTACTCGAAGAAGTAAACTCAATCGATCAACTTTCTGACTCGGCAACATTGATATTTTCACTCATTATATCTTTTGGAGTACCGATTATAAATACGACTATACATTCAGTTTCAAGCGAACAGGTACGACGACAGGACCTTAAACGCCAAATAGACAAAGCTTTGAAAAACTATAGGAACGAGCATCCAGACCTGCAATATCTTACCAAAGAACCCGAAGAGCTAGTGATAAGAACATCTGTGAACTCTGTGACGACAGACAAGGCTGCAAATACAGGGCAAACTGAAAATGAGACGGTAATCAGAACAGAAAATGGATCAGTAGCGTAGCCAGAGAAGGTGGAGATGCATAAATCATTTGTCGGTCGAAAGAGGTCACCTGTCAGAAAATTTGTACAACTGTCGGACGTATTAGTCAAGGAGGATATGTTGTTTTATTTTGAAAAGTCGCCGCAAAATTGATTTCCGATGAAACATATAATGTTGCTTGTGCACTTTTTATACCTTATTTTTGCTTATCAGTTTTTTAAAGCTACGTTGAAAAAAAATGGTGATCATTTTGAATCTCATATATGTATGTCGGCTGTCGGTCGTCATAAAAATTGTTCACTTAAAGGAACCATCAACTGCGACTAACGGTGGCTAAAAATGTAGTTTGTAAATATGTAGATTCTATATTCTTTAGCTGTACATCAAATTTGGAGCTGTTTTTGTAAAATTTACAAACTTATTAACACATTTATTGATTGAAACCCATTTTTTGAAAAGGTTTGCCTAAAAACATTATTTCATCATACACGGTTGCTCATATAGTTGGAATAAAATATTGATACCACTTTTTTACGTAAAGGTCAATTTATGATGAAAATATCTGGAAACTTATGTTGCTTTTGTTCAGATTTATAGGTTATCTTGTTGGGTGTGAAATAGAACTCCGAATGTGATCAATTTTCTCATGTACTGGTAAGGGGGCAACAACAAAAATTGGTCAAAAACGTGATTTTTAGGTCAATTTGATTTGACCCCGCCGTGTTCAAGGTCACTCAACTACTCAAGTTGAGTGGTCATATGGAATGTCTATCTGACATATCTGTCTAACGCCCCTAAATTTACAAAAATGGGGTTGTGGTGAACGTCGAATGGTCCCCGGTGGTATGTGACATCTTGAAAGCCTTTTAAGATGTCATAAACCGCCAGGAACCATTCCACGTTCACTAAAATCCTATTTTGTAAATTGAGGGGCGTTGAAGGATCATTTTGTGCTTTGTTTCCAAGCATTTTTCTTGGCTCAGTCAAGCGTGACAAAGACATTTAGTCCCCTGCTTATCACTCTACTACAGATAAACATTCCATATGACCACTCAACTTGAGTAGAGATGTGACCTTGAACAAGGCGGGGTCAAATCAAATTTGGTCAAAAAATTACGTTTTGACAAATTTTTGTTGTTGCCCCCTTACCAGTACATGAGAAAATTGATCACATTCGGAGTTCCATTTCACACCCAAAAAGATTACGTATCAAATCTGACCAAAAGTAAAATACGTTTCCAGATATTTTCATCATAAATTGACCTTTACATAAAAAAGTGGTAAAAATACTTTTATTCCAACTATATGAGCAACCGTGTACAAAGTTTACTTTCGTGTATAAAGAAATTACGTGACTCGTGGACGTTTTTAATTATAGCTTGGAACATCATAAAATCTAAATTGCTAAAAATTGCTTAAAAATACACTGTGTTCAGAAAATATTTCATCACGATAAACAATTTTCTACCTTTCACTACACAAATGTAGATATTTGTCTACCTTAAGGGGACTCACAGTTAAGAAAAATCAAAATTATGCTATATTTAACAATTTTTGATTTTCATAGATTCAAAATTTCAAGAATTTTAGCTTTCTAATGCTTTTTATCCCATCAAAATCGGACATCCAGATCAAAAGTTACAGTTGATTGAAGCGGAGTACACCACGGACAATTTGTATTTTCCCTATACAATTACATACCATGTATTTCAAGGGGTGATATCTATATTCCTATGTATTCTGTTGTTTCTAATCCTGCTATATTTAACATATTAAAATTAAAAATTAATTACAGACAAACAGAAGCACTTATTGATGTAATTTAAATTGTGTTAATTATATAAATTCAGTATGTGTTTAATAATGACAAAATAAGCACTCAATTGTTGTAAAAAAGCGCCCTCAACTGTAGAAATAGCTTGCAAATAACTTCAATCGCGATTTTCTCAAAACCTTGATTTTAACCTTGAATTTGGACTGAATGTGTAATTTGATATGCTCTATGCCAGTACAGAGCCATTTTTTTGATTTAGTTCCCAGATTTTAAAAAAATATCAAATTTGAATACTTAATTTGCAGGTTTTTCGCCAAAACTTCACATTGGGGTTCAAAAGGTCCAAAAAACAATATAATAACAAAGAAATCTAAAAAAAGGGCTCTGTACTGACATGAAGCATGTTATTAATTTCCAAATAGAGTTTGTTTGATGGAAATATCTCAGTTTGTTTTTCTGTAATATTGTTTTTGTAAAGTGCTAAAAAATCGTAAACAATCGTAACGTGCTTATATATCCGCCGTTGCCATAGCAACCGTGCACGCAGCGCCCGAAAAAAAAATGTGGTTTTGAATTGCCGTTCCTCAAATGTTACAGATACTTGTATTTGTAAGCCAAAATATTGTAAAATGTAAAAAATAGTCTTCTTAACTGTGAGTCCCCTTAATGGAGTTTATGGATTTTTTTTCTGGATAAATTTTGTTTTCTAATTTTAGCAATAAAATAAGAAAACAATGAATCACTCGCCTAAAATGAAGCCATGCATTTTTTCTACCTTTCACTGCACAAATGTAGATATTTGTCTACCTTAATGGAGTTTATGGATTCTTTTTTCTTGATAAATTTTGTTTTCTTATTTTAGCAATTTAGATTTTATAAGGTTTCGGTATCTTTTGCAAAAACATTTCGCATTAAAGTTATTACGAAAAACGTTTCACATTGAAGTTGACATTCAAATTCGGGTTTGAAAAGAATCTTAGTCCCGCCTTCCATTAGACCATAGCGGAGTAAAGCGTGAAATTAATGTAGCGTGAGAGTTGTTAGCCTATACTTTACTGTACAACCCGGACAATAAGAACGGGGGACTTACATGCCTGTGCCTGCTACACCTGTTTCAAAGACTATATTACACAGAGTGTATGTCTATACTCTAATGCAATAATAATTTTTCCACCGTTATGTATCATAGCCGTTTTTAAGTTGATGTATACTCAGGAAAAATATCTGATAAGAATTCAAATTTTACTAAATTACAATCTATTTCTTTGATTTTATCTGTTTTTATAAATTTACTCAATCTATATAAAGTTTATAATGTTAATATAAAACAAGGTTTAGGTTGAAGTTTTACTTTAACATTTTGGTGGAGCTAGTTTGTGATTCTAATAGAAACTGATAAGATGTATGGCGTTGCATTCTTTGTCTATAACGTCTATAACAGACTAGAATTGTAATATAATATTTTTCAACTAATTCATGTGCCAGAAATACTTTTCAAAGATAGTTTTGCTTTTAGAGAAGACAAGGAGTCGCTTTTCTATGATGCAAACCATTCCATCTAGTATCATTAGAAATTTGTTGACATTGACCACAATATATATTTTGTCAAATATTGCAATTCTGATTAAAGTATAGTACCTGAACAAGATGTTTATGGAAAGCTAGTAGTCACATTTTTAATAATAATAATAGTAATAATAATACAGATTTATATAGCGCAGAATGTAAAAACTTCGATACGCTTTACATTAAAACAATGAAATATACAAATGAACATGAAAATATATATCAAACCCAAAACTTAAAAAATAAAAATAGCTAAATTAAACAAGTACTTAAAATAGTTAATTACAATATGCGAAATTTACATTATACACAGAAATTCAATGACGGTTAAAAGCAATATTTTAAAAATACACATAACAAGTTTTCTTGGCAAGAATGAAGCTGAAAATGTTCATGTAAAGGTTGTAGGCAAAGAAAAACTACATGTATTTTTAAAAATCCAAGGTGCAATAGAGCTTTATAAGAAAAAGTAGACTTTTGCTATCAAATTTTATAGTAGCATCATCAAACAGACGTTTTCCGTTCTCCTGAAAATTGGATCACACGTACATTCATTTTACCAAAATTGTAAATTGTAATTTAGCTCTATATCATGATATATAATTTTGTTAACAAATCGTTGGTCTTGCGGTTGCAACAAGTAGGACTGTACTACTAGGTGAATTAAAAAAATGTGCGCATATTGCAAATGCACCTTTTTACCCGGAAAGGACTTCCATATAGTAACGAAACATGTTCCTCGGAATGGACTCCATTTTTAATCCTTCTTGTTCCAAATGTGTCCCGTTTAATTCCTCGTCTTTCCTACCTACTACTGATTGACCCTATATAATATTTAAAGTTTCTTGTAAACTGAACGTTCGCTTACTTTTCTTTGTAGCGTTTTTCAATTATTATAATTACACAACGGCCGGCCCAAATGCACAACTTTTTTATTTTCTTCGATCACAGTTTTGATAGCAAATTTTTGGAGGGGTGAAAATTGATTATTTTGAAGTAAAGAAAATTTTAAGTCCCGAGACATGTGAAAACAGTCCACTTTACGTTAAGATAAACATTTTTACTTGAACATTTATAACGTAATCAGATCAATTGGTATTATTTGGAGACTTTGAAAGATTTGAAAAATGGAACTTGCCAACACCTGTAACTAAACTCGAACAAAATTTCTAATAATAACTTAACACTATACTTTTTGCTCTGCCCAGAACCCTGACTGTGTCATGATTGTCATGCTATTGAATCTTCACTATGTCTGTTCATCACAGAAGGAATCTACATTTTGTGAAGTTGGTGCATCACTTAAATTACAACAGTTTCACCTTCACCACCTTGATCATGTCCACGACCATAATTAAATACCACACTTCGACTTGCAATCTGACATTAGTATGTCCAATGAAATGATAAATTGATGTTTCGCCGGTAAATGGACTAATTGATTAGAAATCACTTACAACCTTACAAGAAATCACAAATGAAACATGTGTCCCGTCATATCTAAAGGTACCTTAATACCGGCATAGTAAATTACGAGATACGGGCCATTGAAGCTGAGCATAATCAAAAATCACGTCGAAGGTCGAATTTCTAATTTCATCAGAAATGTTACATCTGAGTGTAATCTATCATATTAATCAGGTTTCAACATCCAAAACATAAGACAAATGTTTTAAAAATCGATATAGAAATCCTTTCCCCATTGAAGTTTTACCGGTGCAGAAACTTTAAACTTGATTTTCTCAGAACTTTAGTTTTGGAAATCAGCCCGATGCCTTTTACCAATTTGGATGTAACTTTGCAATCGAACATCCAATAACCAAAAGCAAGGTTTCATTTTAAAGCTTAAAATATAAATTTTTAGATGAGACCAAAAAAATCAATTTTAATTTTGCCGACCTTAAGGTACCTTTCGATATGACGGGTCACATATTATATAGATGTCAACGTTGCTAAGGTTATGAAAAAACGCTTTTGGTGCCAATGGGAAGAGAATGTATAAATTCTTTGCTATTTTTATCAACTGAGAAGGATCTCGACACTAATACGTATATATATATCTCTCGAGTGAATAACACTGCTGGCAATTTCACAAGTGGTTTAAATCCGGAGGGGGGGGGGGGTTCTCACATTATGTTGATATACGGCATACACTTATTCGATATGTATGATCTCTATGCATATGAAAAATTGAAAATACTATTTATATATATAATATATATTGTATAAACCTCGAAGTATAAAGTAAACAACCGATAATGGCACACAAACTAACATGGGGGGGGGATTGGTCCGTATTTTTCGAATCATAACAACGTAACGTACCAAACCTAGCTGTATATTCAAATCATAAAAACGTAACGTACCAAACCTAGCTGTATATTCAAATCAACTTCTGTTCAAGGTTTGTCCATGTAGTAGTAACAAAATCAGCTAAAAATGATACCGAAATCATGAAAGATTCATGCACAAAATATATCAATACGCAGTGATTTGGTCTTAATCAATCCTAGTCAATCATTCCTAGTCTCTTACATAATTCCCCACGCTATTCAAAAACACCAGTTCACAATGTTGGGGATATGCTATGGATCTCGTAACAGAGTCTGATTGCTTACTTAATACTTCAAGGTTTACAGTTGCAGAGAATATAGTCAGTACTCATTCACATTTGAATGTGATCAAAAATGAAGAATCGATGGGGAAATCTACACGGGAGTACAAATCCAGATGAATACGCATCTTATAACCCGCTTTGCAGTAGATTAGCTACACGGGTGTCGGATGATTCGGATCTGCTGTACAACGCATGCGTAGGCCCCTACGATTAAAGCGGTCAACAGAGATGCGGATTTCAGAGATCTGGATCTCGGAGATACGCATGCATACGCGTGCATCTGGATTCTTTATTCTGTACTTCGTGTATATTGTCCTAATGATGTGCACCAATCGAAGCAGTGACTCTCTGCCGAATTTCTGTTATATTCGGCTATAATTATACGAGATAGGTAAACTGATTATTATAATTTAGGGAATACATGCACAAGCTAAAATGCCTAAATATTATACCTACCCAATATGACAGTCAATATATATCTGTTCTCCAACGGGTTCACCTGCGACATTTAAAAAAGTTAACCATTCTACCGAGTTCATTCCTCGATGTCATTCTGAATGCAGAATTCGTCCAAGCTAGAGTGAGTGCATCAAACCAACTGCCAGAGAGTGCAAACCGGTAGATAAGAAACTCTAGAAAATGAGGCAATGATGATCTCGTGAATGCAATAATTGGAACGACGATGGCATATAGCATCACGCGATGGTAAATGTTAATCTAACAGCGATGAACATTCGAATGGCTCTGCCCTCTCCACGAAGAAGTTGCTTTTTCTTCCTATTTTCCTCAGTCAAAACTTCAAGAGTTCCAATAGAATACTGTTGCTTCACTGTTACACGATACAATTAGTAGGGGAGGTGGGGCAAGTTGGCCCTCGGGGCGGGTTGGCCCACCTTGTGTTTCTGCTCACGTGACCTTGGGAGAAATATGTAAATGGTGATTTTTGGTTATGCATAAAGCATCAAATTTACCATAAAATTTACAAGACCGAACCCATCTCTTTGTGTGAGTTATCAATAAAACGAGTTTTTGAGTTACCTTAGTAATCTTTTTGAGCAAAAGTAATTTTGTACTAGTGTCAAAATATTACTTCGCTTGTTCAAGTTATTATTATTGATTACGAGGTATGGAACATGTCCAACATATCATGAGATCAAATCCTCTTTATTCTTTGTTTTGTTGGTATACCACTAGGTTAAGTCAAAACTGGGACTATGGGGCGGGTTCGCCCCCTACCACACGGGGCAAGTTGGCCCTGTGTCGGATTTGCCCAAGATGGTATGATAACTTACTCAGACTCGAGCACAATAACATTTATGACGTTTTAACACGATTTTAATTCTAAACAAGTAAATAGATGCGTATAACAAGACGCAAGAAGTCTGTAACAAAACAGATAGGAAATATGTGGCATATATTGCATTTATTGCATGCAGATAACACTGATATTGTATTAATTTATTATGCCATTTCATCCGAAAAGGACATTTTTGTGTGCAGAACATTCCTGTGCTTCATATACAATAAACATAGTATATGAAATGTGTCAAGGTAAAATGAGGACGACTCTTTTTTTGTGAATGGGGCCAACTTGCCCCGCATGCGGGGTAAGTTGGCCCTATTGACGACATTTTTTTATTTTCTATATTATTTAAATACGATAAGCCGCAGAGTCTTAGTATTTACGCAACACATAGTTCGGGTATATATCTATCTTGTGTAAAGAGGAAAATCTTCTAGACTTTATCATGTACGATTCAGGGGCATTTCAATGAAAAGGGGGCCAACTTGCCCCACCGTCCCCTATATGAATATGATGGCAATAAGTGGTATTGTAAATGAAAACAACCCTGTAAAGAATGCCTGTAAGCTGTAACGAGGATCAGAAAGCATGGACGCGTATGGCAAGCCAAAAGGGTCATTACGTATTGCTACAACGCGTTGCTTAATAAAACCAACTCGTTGCTTATTTAGCCAATAAGAATTACGTTTTATCAACGCGTAGCTTTGGCAAACAATGCGTTGCTTTTAATAAAACAACGCGTTGAATTTTGAGAAAGAAACGCGTTGGTTTTGAGAAAACAACGCGTTGCTTTCTGTCATAATACACTGAC
>JXSR01S001492.1:118428-133215 GCA_000969725.1 Ophiothrix spiculata
GCCTTTTCTTATCATTTGAAGCAGTTTATAACTAGCAATACAATGAGTTACTGAATGCATGCCAGTCAATTAAAAGTACATGATTTCGTCGGAGACCGCACCGCCCCTTTTCATTCAAGGAGGATATTAATTCTGTCATTTTCTAAAAAAAAAGGCTGCTGATTGGCGGGCTGAATGAGCTTTTTGAAAAACTTTCTTCCCCTGAAATTTTGATTACATTCAATTCTAACATGTTCTGAAACATTTATGAAAGGAAATATTATCCAATAAATAATGCTTGTTTACAGAACTGCCAGAGAAGCACATTATATCAAGCAAATGAATGGTTAATTCACAAAAGTTAAGAAAGAGCAGAGTTAGTGAACAGAAAGCCAAATACCACACAATTTTCTTTTTTCTTTTTCTTTTTTTTTTCTTTCTTTTTTCCATTTAAAGTTTAGCCAACAGCGATGCAAGGGGCTATTAAATATCTGACAACTCACTCATTAAGGGCAAGTTGTATTCAGTATATTTCTTCACTTCAATGATTCAAATTAGATTAAATAAGAGCATTGACTTTTTCCCTTAATTGAAAATAAAACCAGTGTAGAGATAAAACTTTATGTAAAGATATATTTTAAAACAATGTAGAGTTGACAAAATGTAATTCAAGTCACGTAACATAAACCCAAAAGTGACTAATTCTACAGAAACGTTTGTGGGTAATTGTGTCTTTCCTGGGAACAAACATTGGAGACGCCAGATAGAACTGTTAACTTTTCTTATATGTTTAAACTTCAAACTGTTCTCATCCTTCAGGATTTCAAGTTTTTAAGAAAATATCTGGACTTACAAATTAATCGCATACTAAAAGGGTATGATACAATTTAATTGGTTAGGGATCAAATCACATCAATAAGTAAATCACTATTTTTTCCAAGAACAAGGAACTTCGTTCATATATCACTTCTTTAGAATGTTTACTATACAGCTACTTTTTCTTCGGTTATGGAAACCATTCAATCGTTTATCGTTGTGCTATAGGAATACCAACTCAATAGTAAAGATTCACTGATATAGTAAATACCATCTGAAACCGAGTAATCATTGGTCAAGGCAATTGATATTTTCACTATGACTCTCATCACGTATTACTATATTTGTACGCATTTGGTCTTCATAACCAAAACTTCACACTTTTAGTACTGTCAGGAACTGCTGGAAAGAGCAAAAACGGGCAAATTTCAGTCTAACTTGTATTTCTATAGAAAATAGTTACATTTACAATGCGTGAAATGTTGTGTTGTTTTAGTCTTAGAGACTAACTCGGACAGCTGTCAATCAAGCCTTGAAAATAACAAAAATGAATTAGATTGTACGATTAAGAGATCAAAGACATAAAACTAATTAAACCACTGTTCCCTGCATTTTCAAGCTTTTGCTACAAAAGTGATGGTATAAGTTCGTATCGTGTGATAAAACACAAACCATTATTTTTTGTTCGTATTGCGTGAACAAGCAGGGTTCTTTTTGGTTGAGGTTTCTTGTTCTAATTCAATTATTACATATTATAATTTTTATCGAGCCTTATATAGCCTTAACAAATTAGATATACTACGAATACGGTAATATGTAAATGTTCTTGAACGTAAAATTGTATCGTACAAAGTTGAGCATTAATTAGTTTGATTTTACATTATACATAGGATTTAAAGTACAGAATGTATAAATAACCAGCAATAGTATCGCAAATGTGGATACGAACGTAGTATCACATAACAACAGTTGGTGT
Source organism: Ophiothrix spiculata (assembly GCA_000969725.1). Taxonomy (NCBI): domain Eukaryota; kingdom Metazoa; phylum Echinodermata; class Ophiuroidea; order Amphilepidida; family Ophiotrichidae; genus Ophiothrix; species Ophiothrix spiculata. The sequence goes on from JXSR01S001492.1 coordinate 120,200, forward strand.
ACTTTTAATACACATATCAGCCATGATTTTGCCTATCATGCTGCTATCGGATACAATTTGAAGCGAATTGATATGGGACTGTGACAGGCTCATTACCTTTTGTGATCATTTTGGTGATAGGTATGGTAGTTATTTATACATTATCAATGTAAAGATAGACTTAAAAAAAAACAATGATAAAACTTATTTCAAGTGAAAAAATAATTTCTACAGATAGAGAAGAATAACCAGCAACTTTGCAATAGCAACATATTTATATCGTATACCTTGAATTCTGTGTAGTTAATCCATTATTATTTAGTCAACCAAAACTAAAGCCTTGTCTCAATCTATATACGTATATAATTATGAGCAGTAAGTAAAACTAAAAACTTCAAGTAAATTTAACGACTATTATGACTCAAAATAAGAGACACAAATGCATCGGTGTAATCCGTGAACAGCTTTAAAAACTGACTATGGCTAAAAAAAACTCTATGGTCCGTAATCGGACAAGTGTTGTATTAAATGTTAACCCAATTCTTTTCCATCAACATGTCATGATACTTTACCTCTTTAAATTTTGACATTTGTGAAGAAATGTTCAAAATGGGAGTGATTTGTCCCTTCTGGAGTATGCAGTTGCCATTGATTTAAAGCAAACCAACATTTACCAAGTATATTAGACAAGGTGTTGATTTCTTTAAAGTGTACGTGTGCCATCCAGGTCTTATTCTCATACGGACCTAGAATTCTAGGGTATGTCGCAAAACAGATTCAGCACTGTTTATTCAAGATATTGTACCATGGTTACAGACATATTCATTCGGAATTTTGTCGATTGTTTCAGTGGTACAGAATTGCTTTGATTCGGAACTATTTTGAACTATTTAGACAACCTTTTTCCTCTCCAGAGGGTTAGTGCCCTATAGAATATTGAATATGATTCTACTATACAATAGACAAAAGGAAATAAAAAACCGATTCAAACTTCCTATTTTCTGTACTGGGTACATGTCTGTATATATAAAGGAAGATATAAAACCCGTTTTGATTAGTTAGGAGTGTTTAGGGCTTGAAGTTGGATGGATAGCTCTAACTTATGGTAAGTGAACAAATGCAAAATACTATCGTTATATGTGATTTAATTTTTTTTTGTAGAATTACAAGTTATGTACAATTTTGTTTAAAGTTAATGTCACATCAACTAATCCAAACATAATGTAAAATTCAAGAACAGGGTGGCTCGTTTTCTTAACAAAAAGAGCAACAACAAATAATAGTATATTGAGCATTAATAACTAAGCATTAACAAATTAAGATAAAGTGGAGAGTGACTGCGCATTTGTGACTAGCAAATTCCTAACAAAATTGTCAAGTCTATTAAAGAAATCTAACATAATTCACCTTATCACCTTTGGGTTTTCGTCATAGATTATAGAGTTGTCAAGTGAGCTCTGGGAATGTCAAAAACATCATCAGTTATTGTGAAGCTACGAACAGACATGGATCACGAAAAAGATGATTCTGCATCCACTGGCTACGCAAGACTGCGTGAAGAGACACCTCGCCCGTCTACTAAACCATCACGACACTCTTGGAAATACCAGGTACTCGTTGGTATTTCTCTCTTGGTCCTCTTTACCTTAAGTGGATTATTGGGAGGAATTATAGCACTGCGAGTACATCTCAAAGATACCTCGAATGACTTGGTGCAGAGTGGAGAAGTATTAGCCTACCAAAATGTCATTTCAAATTTGACGACGATATTAAGCAACATGAAAGGCAAAACACAGGTTTGTATTAAAGTTTCGCCTCATTTTTTAAAAGTCTCATAGTATGATTAATGTAAAATTTATAAAATAATGTACTTTGGTTTCCTCATCAGTCAAAAAACGAATTTCATCTTAATTTTCCCATTCTTCATCAAATTAAGATGGGTTTATAATGTAGAGGCACATCAAATAAAGCAGGTATAGAGCCTCGGTACAGGGTGGATGTTTGAAAGATGGCAAATAATGCTGCTTTCATACTAATTGTCGCTTTGCAGCTTTGTAGCTTTGCAGCTCTGTCGGTTGCATCCTTTCACACTTTTGTAGCTTTGCAGTTTTGACGCTTTTCAGATTTGCCGCTTCTTGTCGCTCTGAAAGTTGAATTCATTTCATCTCAAAAAATTCTTGTCGTGCGACAAAATTTTGCCGATATCAATTGTCTCAGCGACATGGAGCTTTGCCGCTACGACGACCGGAAACGGCAAGTTTTTGCAAAACATATACGTCATGCAGCGACAAAGCTGCAAAACTACACTAGTATGAAATCAGCATTACATGACATTTCTGTTTGTGAACTCTTTTGTACCTTTCCTTTCATCGCCAGGATAGCTCAATTTACCGACATAATTTAAATCTTTCAAGCACCAAAACAGTGTGGCTGAAATAAATTCAGAAGCTATCAAGCTCTCAGTTAAGCTGAAAAATCCCAGGGGGGGGGGGGTCTGTCATCATTGAAAGGGGGTATCAGGCGCGCGTGACCAAGGACTTCCAAACAGCACCCTAAACAAGTATTTACATATTATCAAAAATTACAACCTATTAAAGTAAGTATGCTTGTTGAAAATTTACTGAAATTTTAATAAATTTACTAAATTTTACTAAAATTTACTAAAAATTTAACTCATAAGTTTCAAAAATATACCCTTTTTGTTGGTTTTTAGAGATTTTAGACCCTATTCACGTTACGTACGTAACGTGCCTGATCCTACAAAAACACCCTTTTTACATGAATTCTTGGTCACGCCTGATACCCTCATGTCAATGATGACAGACCCCCCCCCCCCCCGGGAAAAAATAGAATATACAACAAATATATTGTCTAATATGTTTAAGTAAGATATATGCACATCCTTTTCCTGATTATATAGGATCATGCACCAAGTTCCACAGCAGTTCCTTCCGCTGGTCCGTCCGTAGAGACCAGACCAAGTACGGTTTACATCCGCTGGGGTGCTACTGTGTGTCCGAATTCAGCCAAACTTATCTACGAAGGTAAATGTACTAATTACGCGCGTCCCCTGAAATATAAGCTAATATAGTGGTTCAAATGTTTCCTATCTGTAACGGAAATGTAACAACCATGTTCCTCATCAATGTTGCTGGGGTGCTACTGTGTGGTCAAATTCAGCCAAACTTATATCTACGAAGGTAAATGTACTACGCAAGTCCCCTGAAATATAAGCTAATATAGTGGCTCAAATGTTTCCTATCTTAACGGAAATGTAACAACCATTTTCCTCATCAATGTTGCTGCTGCAAGCAAGACGCTGTTAATGTAGTTAATGTGTCCTTCATGTAAACTAGATATACAGATTATTTTAGTCAACGAAGTTAATGTTAATAGGTAATGAAAAGTACAAGGTTTCTTTTTTGATTTCGTTCAATGCACTTTGTATGAGCTCTATAAGAAATAGTTTAAAGATAGGTACTGATACCAAAACCGGCATTTCAGTGATAAGTCATTGCTGTGATTTTTTACCATCAATTGCACGACCATATTGATATGCTGTAAATCACAATAATATGAATTTCAATTAAAAAATGCTTGTCTCTTATCAGACAGCAGACCGAATTCATCAATTCAAGACCGACTTGTCTTTTGTATGCTCTAATACCTAGGTTTCTATGTAAATTTGCGTGTCTGATCTGAGTGGACAATTTCTTAAGAAATAGTTATTCCAATCAGGCAATTGGTGTTAGTCAAAGCAAAAGGTTGTTAATATTGTGTCTTAAGCATATTGCTAAAGTTAGATCTTCTAGTCAAGATATTGCTTTTACTAAAGTATTTTGCTTGATAGCAATATCATATAACATATCTCAAAATAGGGGGTCATTCAGTACAGAACCAGAATAAAAATGGGGTCAATCGGTACAAACTTTTTGAAAAAGGGAGTCATTGGGTACATTTTTGCAAAAGGGGGGTCATTGGGTACATTTTTGCAAAAGGGAGGTCATTGGGTACATTTTGCAAAAAAGGGTCAACAAGTACAAAGAAGTTGAATATAGCAGGGGTATTAACCATAATGGTCTGTAAAAGTTAATAATTTTACTCCTAATTGTTGCATGTTGTGGATGATACCCTAAAATACAAAGGGCCAATAACCCCAGCCAATATCGCATTCGAAACATGAGAAGTACTACACCCTTGGTCAAATTGATTACACGTACATCCATGCACATTATTAACATCAAATGATAAGATAACCATCCATTTTCAGTTAAACATGAAAAGTTGCTAGGCTGGGTTGCCAGCATGTTGCCTCCACACTGCACTGAGCGCTAGGATCTTGCCAAGTTGATTTAAACAAATGATTGACTTGATTAAATAAATGCACAGTTTCATCTGTTTGAACACAAAATACCTGAGAAAAATGCCAGTCATATTTTGGGTAAACGGCTATTAAAAATTAGGGGGTCATTGAGTACATAGCTCTGACATAAAATCGGGGTCATAGGGTACATGATTTTCAAATAAAAAAGGGGGTCAATTAGTACAGAACATGTCAAAAAAGGGGGTCATTGGGTAACAGGTAGCCAGTATCTTTAAAAAAGGGGGTCATCGCGTACAAGCCAGTTCAAAATAGGGGGTCATTTTGTCCGCACATCCTGCGTAGTCAACATTTTTGAATTCGGAGCCTAGTGTTATACTGATGCTGTGGCATACACTTGTTCAATGGCTCTCAATGTTTGTTTATGTACCTGTCTATATATACAACCGTTGATCAACAATGTTGATATTTTGAAGTCTCATCCTTCACGTAAAGGCTATTGGATTATTTTGGTTATGTTATGATCAGGAGCAGACAATTAGTACAAGGTTACAGTTTGTTCAACATGTTCAATGCACTATATATTTGCCATATTTGAACTCGAATGCCTTCTAAAGCATCCAAGTTGTATATAAAATTTTAGTATAAGAGAATTCGGTTTGGTATCAAAGATTTAAAGGGACGGTTATCACTGACAACGTTTATTTGTTCAAATACTTTACATCTTTGATTCAACAGCAATCCACCAATGACATTTTCTTTCCATTTGAACTATATTTTAGTAGGCTATCAGCTATAAGCTGTAAAATGATATTGGTCCTTTATCCATAGTAAAAATAAACACATGAGTGTTTTTGCTGCTAAAATAAATAAAATAAGGAAATATAGATATGATGTCAAAGGTCATATTGAGTTTTGGCCACTAAAGCTGTCCCCACTCAGGTTCGGCCAGCAAAAATATACCTATTCTTGCGAACGCCGTGCGAACGTCGTACGAACCTCATTCTTAAATGATTCGTACGAATCTTTTGATCGTACGAACATTGTGACCGTAGCTATAGTTTAAATTCGATGGCAATATTTGGTGACGTCACGACCAAATGTTTGGTAGGAAAAATATTGTTTGGAGGCCGACTATGATTTGGCCCTAATAGTTTGACGAATTAATTACTAAAAATCAATATTGTGCGTTACGATAAATTTGAACTGTGTAACTTCACTCTAAAATTATCTTACTCTTTGTTGAGTAAAAAGGTCACAGCTCGTTGTTGAGTAAAATCTTACTCAACATTGAGTAAAATCTTACTCGGTTAAGTCAATATTACTCAATGTTGAGCACATCTTACTCAACGTTGAGCAAAGTTTACCCAACGTTGAGTAAGATTTTACTCAACAAAATGAGCTGTGACCGTCGAGTAAGTTTTTACTCAACAAGAGTAAGATAATTTTAAGAGTGTTGTTAAGCTGGTCAATGTGCTTGCAAATTTATTTGAAAAAAAACCAGCTTGGGATGTAGCTGCGTTCAGAATTTATTATGAAAATTTAACTACAAATGGAAGAGATAACTGTAAATCCCATAATGAAACTATATAGTACCTGAACTGTGTCTATTACCAGTTCGTCATGTGAGTGCAAGAAAGTCATATCTGCAATAGCTGCAATTTGGCATAAATTTGAATTGCACACTGTATAAGGTCCAGTCTTGGGTCAGTGGCTCTTGAAGTGGTTCTTCAGGTGAGTGTCACCTGAAGAACCATTTCAAGAGCCACTTACATATGGCAGAGACATTTTGCACATTTTGCACACATTTTAGTGATAAGGTGTTTAATAAATATAACATAAGGCAGCCATTGCAGATACGACTTTCTTGCACTCACATGACGAGTTGTCAGTAATATTGGTGCGTGGGATGAGCAACTTTGTAGCTATCATCTTTAATCTTAATACCGTATAACATGTCATATTTTACAATTGTTCAACAGGAGTAACTGCATCCGGAGGAAGTCAGATTAATGGCGGTGGTTCCAATCATTTATGCATGACGTCCAATCCTGATTTTATAGAACCAAAGAATGGTCGACAAGGAGGTCGTTCTCACATTTTTGGGTCAGAGTACAGAAATGGCGCGGATTATGAACCGCTTGAGAACATACATGGTCATGATGCGCCTTGTGCTGCTTGTCTTGTTCCTCGGAACACTGTACTCATGATTCCTGGTGCGTCGACATGTCCGAGTGGCGGGAACTGGACACGCGAATATTACGGCTATCTTATGGCTTCCAGAAATGACCTAAAAAGAACAGAGTATATCTGCGTTGATGCAAACGCCGAAACAGTGCCTGGCTCTATTACTGCTTATAATGACTTAGACATTTTATTCCCAGTCGAGGCATATTGTAATCGAAATGCTGGTGGAGGATTACCGTGTTCACCGTATGTTGATGGGTATGAAGTCACTTGTGCAGTATGTACTCTTTAATGCACGTGGGATCTAGTGTGTGCATGGATATTTCGACTTAATTTGACATGATTGTGGTGCCAAAGCACTACAGATGTTTTATGACATATTTACGGTTGCTTTGGCTCAAAAAATGAGCAAATAAGTAATGAAAGTTGTTTATTTCTTACTTCATCGGTAGAACTTGACCCACGTTTTAACATGGGATCTTCATATCAACTGTTTAAAGCATCTGAGATCAAAATTGAAATTATTAGGTAAAGTGAAAATAATGCAGACAGATATCATTTATATGGCAACCTTTAAGAGGACTTGTTTTAATGCGTTGAATCAGAGAATTACGATATCAGTTTGTTCGGAATCCAATTTGATTGTTGAGGTCTAATTACAGGGACACAGTCCACGTTGATTGAAAAAATTTCTTCAAATTTAATGATTAACATGATAAAGCTTACAAGAGAATGCAAGTATCATGTTATATCACACAGAAAAAAGTTGTGTTAAAAAGGGAACATGGTTAACAGGTTGGGTTAAATTTTGCACAATGTTGGGTAAAATTTGACACAATGTCGGGTAAAACGTGCACCATTTCCGAACATTGTGTCAAATTTTACCCAACATTGTGCAAAATTTAACCCAACCTGTTAACCATGTTCCCTTTTTAACACAACTTTTTTCTGTTTTCACATGAATCCAAGGATACATAAAGACTTTTTCATTATGGACAATTATTCTGAATTGACCACATAAAGACTTTTTCATTATTGACAATCTCTCTCAATTTGGTCGTAGTGGAAAATAACCTTTATAGAAATTTTAACTTATTAGCCATTTTTAGTTTAAATTTATTCAAAAACAAAAATAGCAGATTTGTTACCAGTGTGCTGTTGGTTAATATAATTGCATATATTTTGCTATATTTTCCTTTAAGTAAAATGAATTATAGAGTACATCGTTCAGTTCTTTTGTATCATATCGTCCGTGAGAATTTTTGATTCAATTGGAACATCCATTTATTTTACCAGTTCCAGGACAAGGAAGGTAAAAAAGGTAAGTAGTAGATTTGAAATGATTCAACAATACCCTGTACAGGGGGTTGAAGGTTTCAAAACCCTTGTGGTAGCTTATTCAAAAAAAAAACACCTAAAACCATAAGCCACCATGATATATTAAAACAAATTGAGAAGTATTTCTGAAAACCTTCAGCCACATTTTATTCTGTGAATGTTGTATTAAATTAAAACTGGTATCCAGTGGTTATTATTGTTAGTTTCCGAAAATGCTGTCTATCATTTGTTTAAATAAATGTCATGTTTTTGTTTGTTTGTTTGTTTTTTTTGTGCGGCAAACAGCTCTGTCAATCTCGGTCATGTATGTTCCATACTACTACCGGATTAAAGAACGGGAACAGTACATTTTTTACTTCGTGATAATATAGCACAACCTTCACACTAAAAAATATAGAATTATAATCAGTAATATAATTCCTTTATTGTGAGTAAAATACTGTGTTTGCAGGTTCAGCAGTGGCTTCAAGCATTATCCAGGACGTGAATATATACTAAAATTATGATTAAACTGTTAGGTATCAAACTTAATTGTAAATGTTGAATTCTAATAATGAAGATAATATTTTAAAATTAATCGGACTGAATTCCTCAAATCTTATCAGGATAATACTGCTGTAGTGGTAAAACAGTAGCTTTTTGTGTTATCCAGGACTTGGTTGTATGCATTTTGATTAGAGAATTGTGATATCAGTATCAACATTTATCGCTTAGTTACGGAGATAATAGTCCAAATTAATCGGACAGAATTCTTCAAATCTTATTACGATAATGCTGCTGTAGTTGTTTTTTAGCGTCATTCAGGACTTGGTTGTATGCGTTTTATTAATTGATTGATGAGTTATAATAACGGAGATAACAGTCCAAACTTAATCATTCGGACTGAATTCTTCAAATGTTTTCACGATAATGCTGCTGTAGTGCAAAAAAACGTAGCTTGTTGTGTTATCCAGGACTTGGTTGTATGCGTTTTAATCAGAGAATTGTGATATCAGCTTGTTAGGTATCAAACTTGATTGCTGAGTTCTAAGAACGGAGATATCAGTTCAAAATTAATATGATTAATCGGACTAAGTTCTTCAAATCTTATTACGATAATTCTGCTGTTGGTTTGCTTTTTGCGTTATCAGGGACTTGGTTGTATGCGTTTTAATCAAAGAATTATGATGTCGGTTTGTTCGGTAGCAGGCTTGATTGCTAGGTTCTGATAACGGAGACAACAGTCCAAAATTGATCGGACAGAATTCTTGAAATCTTATCACGATGATGCACAAAGATACTTAGAAGCTTTTTTGCGTTATCCAGGACTTGGTTGTATGCTTGAATCCGGGAATTATAAGTTATTCAGATGTTAAGGTCTGATAATACTGTAGAGATAACAGACAACAATTAATCAGGCAGAATTCTTCAAATCCTGTAATATAAATGCACATTATACTGTAGTAACTTTTTGCGTTATCAGAGACTTTGTTGCATACGAATGTATTTTAATATATAGTCACATTTAGGAGAGTTAAAAATAGGAATAAGTTTTTTCTCAGGACACATACATGATAGGATAAGAAACTTTCTGACTCATCGTTCACAACATGTTATCAGTGTCGAGGAGATATCAACATCAAGAGAAGTTCTGTCCGTAGTTCCATAGGGCACAGTTTTAGACCCTCTACTTTTCTTGTTATATAAATGATCTTCAAAATCAACTTGTCAGCAAAACCAGACCTTTTGCAGATGATCGCCTTGTTTGTACATCTGGCACTGATGAAAAGCATGTGAATATCCTGCAAGAATATTTTAACAAGACAGGAAAAGTGGAAAATGTCCCTTTGAATCCATCAAAGTGCTCGCCAATGCGATATCATACAAGAAAGACCCACCAACTAAGACTTTCATGTTTCGTGAAGAAGAGCTACAACAGGTTGACTCGCACCCATATCTCGTCGTCGAAACGGGCAGTAAGATGACCTAGAGTGTTCGTATTAACAAAGTTATCAAAAAAGCCAACAGAACACTTGGCTTTTTAAGAAGAAACCTATGGTTCTGTACCAAAGAAGTGAGAACATGCAACTCGCACAAAATATGCCAGATTGAATGTACGCAAAGCATCTTTCCTCACACCCACAGTCTCAGAATGGAATGGTCGGACAGATGCCACTATATCTGCACATTCGAGTTAGGAATTTGTCAACTACCGTAAGTCATTTCACACAAACTTCCCAAAAGTAATGCTTCCAAGAGTAAACAAAACCATATTGCTGAGCACGAGAAGAAGTTGGTCAAATGTAGATGGACATCTACCCAGTCGACGTATTGAATACAGTTACAGATATAGATTGAAGACCCTCTTTTCAACAGAAATCACAAATTTACCCACATATGAGTTTTTAGAGTCTAAATTTACAAAACCATAAATTTGACCAAAATTGCAGTTCTTTAAAACTCCATTTATTCCGAATATTACGTTTTCAGGTCCTACTTTTTCCAAAGAGTAATTCCTCTAAGCTAAGCCCCTCCCCTCTATGCCTCTCCGTTCTTTATTCCCCATTGTTTGCCGTTTATTCCGCACACCTATAAAAAAAATCAAAGTTGAGTACCCCTCGAACCTTGCCATGGCTGTCTACAATTTGAGCAATTGGATAGACAGCAAGCAAAAGTGCTTCTGCAGAAAGAATATAATAATATAATTTGTTTTAAGCGGATTGATATATACGTTCAAGTTGATGTTATTTTTCAATAGAGCCACGTTTCAGACATGAAGTTCAAAACAACACGTTAAAACCACATATTTTGAAGTCTTGTCTTAGCAAACTTTTTTTCCCCTGAATTCCAACATTTTAGTTAAACGACTTGTTTCATGACCCCTCCTTTAGAATGTCAGATAAAATATACGTGGTATTAACAAAATAACTTTAGACTCAAAACATACTTCTTTGGAACTATCAAACATTTGGTGTAACAAGTCTTTGTTATTAGATTAATTTCAATGCATCTTCTAATCAATAACGGATGCTTGGTGTTGAAAATCACCAAACATTTGACATCAAAGAAAGTTTTGTGTTGTATTGATTTTTCATCACCAAGCCTCCGTTATTAATAGAAAATGGAACTATATATATATATCAGATTATAAGATAACAAAGACTTCTTCAGTGCACCAAATGTTTGATAGCTCAAAGAACTATGTTTTGACCCTAAGAAGTGTTTCGTTGAAACTGGGAAGAGAAAACTCTTCCCAGGTTGAAATAATCAGGTATTTTTCCGCCCATTGGTGCCAAAAGGGGTTCGATCCAAATTAAATAGACCCTCGGTTTTTCGGATTTTTTTCAGTAAATATCAAACTTCAAGAAAAGTCATGAAAGAAAAGTTGTTTGTCTTCTCTTGACCTAACAGGATTTTATTTTCATGTTCATTCATTTTATATAAATATTCCGATTCTTATTCAAATTTCATCATTTTTGCCCACAATGACAATCGAAAGATAATCGTATTCATCTATATGAGCGCATCGATCAGAAAACTTTTAATGGGCCTTTTCGATTTAATAAACAGGTATGCGCCTAAATATGCGCTTTACTTATTATCAGTACTGCATGCTTATTATAGTAAAGTTAAGGGTTTAGTCAACACTTATCAAATCCTCATTTTCAGAGCCTTAAGTGCCGATCAAATTCATATAAAAATATACATTTCTAGAAGCAAATTTGCAAACTGAACATGATGGCGAGGTCATTTTAGACCAAAATCTGAAATTTTGGGCCAAAGGTCCAAAAAAGGCCTAAAAAGGTCCTGAAATCATGTTGGCCCAAAATTTTACGAGAAAGATTTATTATGAACTACTTTTTTAATAACCTAGAATGCATTACTCACTACCAAAATTTGACCAAAAATGAGATCTTTGGTTTAAAAAAAATAAATTTTGACCTATTTTAGACAAAAATTAAAAAAATGAGGAATGCGTCCCTAGATATTGCTTTCAAGGTTCTAAAAAGTTAAAGGTGCAATTCATGATTTTGATGTGGCCTTTTTTCTAGCTAAATAAAAAGAAGAGTGCAACATAAATATATACTGAAAATTTCACTTGATTCCGACCGTTCTTTTCCAAGTTACAAGCTATTCAGCATTTTGAAAATCCCCATAGACTACTGTGTTGTAATTACTGTCGGGGCCCGACAATAATTAGAAATTGACACATTTTCTCACTTTCCTCAAAAATGCAAGCAAATATGAAAGAATGGTTTGGGGGTCATAACATAAACCACTTGAGGATTCTTATAAGCTAAAAAAATCAATTTTGATTGAGGTGACCTTGAGGGTGAAAAATGGATCATGAATTGCCCCTTTAAATAGTTCAAAATTTTACAAAAGCAAAATTTGGTTAATTACCAAGCAGGCCCACATAGCGCTCAGATTCCCCCTATATAGTGCAATACTTTTGTGTGGTGATCAGTTCGATCTTTTCATCTTTTGTCAAGTTTGTTACGTGTTATCCGATTATCACCAACTGGATCACGCTTTCTGGTTTGGAACTATTAATGTACGGGCTAAATGTCCGTACGGAGGTGCGGGTTTTCAAAAAGTGGACCTTTTAGAGGAAAGTTTTCCGTTTGGGTCGACCCCAAACTGATTTCAGTGGTTTTCTAAAGGTGACAAGAAAAATGAAATAAAATATCAAAAACAAAAACAAAACAACAAAAACCGCTTTTCAGTAATTTTACAAGCGTTTGATGTATCATTTATCGAAAAACAAAAACAGAACAAAGCAGGTATTTGGGTGCTTTTTTGTGGACCTTTTATCGAGGATTTTTGTGGACCTTTTTTGCACATTGTCAAATTTAGGGGTGGGTGCGACTCCCACAGCGCAGTCCCTGGATACAGCCTTGCATCCCAGTAAACTTTTGGGCCAAAACCAATATCATTTTGAATCTGAGAGCCAAAACTGTATATTTTGGTCCAAAAATGACCTCATCATCATGTTCAGTATGCAAACCTGCTTCTGGGTTCTCCGTTGCTGAGTTACACAATATATAGAAACCATTTCTGAAAACGAAGATTTGACAGTACCCTTAAGGGAGGTCGGAGCCTCATGATTTCTGAAAAATAATTTTAATCATAACTTGAAAACTAATGAAGTAAACTTTATAAAAGTATACATTTTTAGAAAGGGTATTTCACAAGGAATCTATTTATAGCA